>VHKM01000915.1:0-168037 GCA_007210695.1 Neogobius melanostomus | reverse complement strand
TCCCCGCTCGCGTCCCCCCACCCCCCAACACACGCCTCACTCCAACACACGCGCCTCCCCCCCCAACACACCGCCATCACCCTCCAACACACGCCTCACCCCCAACACACGGCGCTCCCCCCAAAACACACGCCTCACCCCCAACACACGCCTCCCCCAACACACGACCTGACCCCCCCCAACACACGCTCACCCCCAACACACGCCCCCCCCAACACACGCACTCAACTCAACACACGCTCTGCCACCCCAACACACGCCTCCCCCCAACCACACGCTCACACTCCAACCACGCCTCCCCCCCAACCACCACACCTACCCCCAACACACGGCCTTCACCCCCAACACACGCCTCCCCCAACACACGCACTCAACCCCCAACACACGCCTCACCCCCAACACACGCCTCAGACCACCACAAACACCGCCTCACCCTCCCACATCACACGCTCACCCCCACCACGCCTCACCCCCAACACACGCCTCACCCTCAACACACGCCTCCCCCCAACACACGCGCCTCCACCCCCAACACACGCTCACCCCCAACACACGCCTCACCCCATCACAGCGCCGTCCGCCCCCCAACACACGCCTCAACCCCAACACACGCCCACCCAACACACACCTCAGCCACACCGACACCACCGGGGGGGCCCCTTCTCTACCCCCAACACACGCCCTAGCTCCCCAACACACGCCTCACCCCAAGCCCACACGCGCTCCCCGCCTCGAACAACACGCCTCCGAACCCCCCAACAACCCGGCGGCTGGCCCAACGGGGCCTCATTAGCCCCCCAACACACGCCTCACCCCCAAACACACGCCTCCCCCAACACACGCCTCACCCTCAACACACGCCTCACCTCAAACACACGCCTCACCCTCAACACAACCTCACCCAACACACCACCTCACCGCCCAACACACACACTCACCCTAAACACCACCTACGCCCCCAGGCACGGCCTCACCCCCCAACCTACGCCTCACCCCCAACACACCGCCTCGACCCCCAACACACGCTCACCGATCAAACACGCCTCCCCCCAACACACGCTGCACCCTCAAACAACACCCCTACCACCCCAACACGACACCTCACCCCCAACACACTAACTCACCGGCTGGACTTCAACGACACACCTCACCCGCCAAGCACACGCCTCACCCCAACAACACACCTCACCCCCAACACACGCCTCACCCCCAACACACGGCCTCACCCTCAACACACGCCCTCACCCCCAACACACACGCCTCACCCCGCAACACTACACGCTCACCTCAACAGACGACCGCCTCGACCCCAACACACGCCGTCCACCGCTGCAACACAACGGCGCTCGACGACCGGCATCGAACACACACGCGCTCACGCCTCAAACACACACCTCACCCCAACACACGACCTCATCCCCAACCACATCTCTACACCCCTCAGAACACGACCCTCGACCCCCAACACGACGCCTCACCGCTGCAACAAGCCACACCCCACCCCAACACACACCTCAACCGCACCAACACAGCGCCGTCACGCCTCAAACAGCGACACACCTCACCCCAACACACGCCTCACCCTCAACACAGCGCCTCACCCCCCAACACACCCTCACCCCCAACACACGCCTCCCCCAAACGCACACCTTCAACCCCCAACACACAACCTCACCCGCCAACACATCACACCTCCCCCTCAACACACAGCCTCCCCCCAACACAACGCCTCACCCCAACACACTCCACTCATCCCAAACCGCTCCACCTCACCCAACACGCTCCACCTCATCCCAACCGCTCCCACCTCATCCCAACACGCTCCACCTCATCCCAACACGCGCTCACCCTCAACATCACGCCTCACCTCAACCACACCGTCACCGCCAACACACGCCTCCCCCACCAACACACGGCCTCCAACCCCACACACGCCTCACCCCAACACACGCCTCACCACCAACACCACGCCTCACCCCCAACACACGCCTTCACCGCTCAACACCGCCCCTCCCCCCAACACACGCCCTCACCCTCAACACACGTCCACCTCATTCCCAACACGCTCACCTCATCCAACACGCTCCACCTCATCTCCAACACGCTCCACCTCCATCCCCAACACGCCTCCAACCTCATCCCCAAACACGCTCCACTCCCCCCAAACACACACCTCACCCCCCCAACACACACCTGCACCCCCAACACACGCTCACCCTACACACGCCTCACCCTCAACCACACGCCTCACCTCAAACCACACGCGCCCCGCCCAACACACGCTCTCGCTAGCCACAACGCCTCCCCGCCAACACACGCCCCGCCCCCAAACACACGCCACTCCCCTCAACACACGCGCTGCTGCCCCAACACTACGCCGCTCACCCTTCAACACACGCCTCCCCCCAACACTAACGCGTCCACCCTCAACACATCGCCTCACCCTCAACACACGCCCACTCATTCCAAAACACGCTCCACCTCACCCAACACGCTCCACCTCATCCCAAAACACGCCTCCACCTCTCCCCAACACGCTCCACCTCAATCCCCAACACGCTCCACCTCATCCCGCACCACCCCCCACAAACACGTCCCCCAAAACACGCCTCACCTCAACACACGCCTCACCCTCAACACACGCCTCACCCTCAAACACACGCGCTCACCCCATCCCAACACGCTCCACCTCCATCCCCAACACGCTCACCTCATGCCCCAACACGGCTCCACCTCATCCTAACACGCTCCACCTCCATCCCCAACACGCTCCACTCATCTAACACCACGCCTCACCCCCAACACAGCGGCCTCAACCCGCCAACACACGGCCTCCGCCCCACACACACGCTCACCCAACACACGCGCCTCACCCCCAACACGCAACACGCTCCACCTCATCCAACACCCGCTCCACCTCATCCCACACAGCGCTTCCACCCTCATCCCAACACGCTACCACCTCAGTCCCCAAACACGCCTCCCCCTCTCAACACACGCCCCTATCTCACGCCCCATACACACGCGCTCACCCCCAAACACACGCTACTCACCCCCAACACACGCCTCACCCCCAAACACGCTCCACCTCATCCCCAACACGCTCACCTCATCCCAAACACGCTCCCACCTCATCCCCAACACGCGCTCCACCTCATGCCCAACACGCTCCACCTCATCCCTAACACGCTCCTCCCACTCAAACACACACCTCACCCTCAACACACGCCTCACCCTCAACACAAACACGCCTCACCCGTCAACAACACATCCTCTACCCCCAGACACACACCCTCACCCCAACACACACTCTCACCCCTCAACAAACACGCCTCCCCCCCAACACACGCCCTCTACCTCAACCACACACCTTCACCCCCAACACGACACTCCCCCTCAACACACGCGTCACCCCTAACACACACCTCACCTCAATCAACCACACCTCACCAACACACACCTCCCCCAACACACGCTCACCCAACACACTCTCCACCCCAACAACACGCCTCAACCACCAACACACACCTCACCCTCAAACCACGCCTCAACCCTGCCAACACACGCCTCACCCTCAACACACACCTACACCTCCACCTCATCCCCAACACGCTCCACCTCATCCCAACACTTCTCCACCTCATCCCAACACGCTCCACCTTCATCCAACACGCTTCCACCTCATCCCAACACACCAGCCTCAACCCTCGAACACACGCCTCACTCAACACACGCCTCAACCCTCAACCACACATCCTCACACCCTCAACAACACCGCCTCCCCCGCCAATCACGCTTCCACCTCATGCCCCAAACACGGCTCCACCTCATCCCAACACGCTCCACCTCGATCCCCAACACGGCTCCACTCATCCCAACACGCTTCCACCCTCATTCCCCAACACATCGCATCCTCACCCTCAACACACACCTCCCCCACACACGCCTCACCCCAAACACACGCCCTCCCCCCCAACAAACACGCCTCACTCAACACACGCTCCACCTCATGCCCAACACGCTCCACCTCATCCCCAAACACGCTCCACCTCATCCTAAACACGCTCCAACCTCATCCCCAAACACGCTCCACCTCATTCTAACCCCCAACACACGCCTCACCCCAACACACGCTCACCCCAAACACCCCACGCCTCACCCCCAACACACGCCTTCCCCCCCAACACACGCTCCCCCCAACACACACCTCACCCCAACACACGCCTCCCCCCAACACAACACTCACCCTTCAACACACGCCCTCACCCCAACTCACACACCCTCACCCACACACGCCTCGCTCACCCTCACACGACACCTCCACCCAACACACGCCAGGCCGCTCACCCCTCAACCACACACCTCACCCCACACACGCCTCACCCTCACCACACACCTCACCCCCAACAGCCCACGCCTCACCTCAACCACAGCCCACCTCAACACCACACCTCACCCCAACACACAACCTCACCTTCACACACACCTCACCCCCAACACACGCCCTACCCAACACACACCTCACCCCCAACCACGGCCTCACCCTCGACACAAACCTCACCTCCCAACACACGGCTCGCTCACCCCCCAACACACACCTCACCTCCCAACACACACCTGCACCTCAACCACACGACCTCACCGGGTTCAACAGCACACTCACCGACCCAAACACACACCTCGATCCCTCAACACACGGCCTTCACCCCCAACACGCTCACCCCAACACACGCCTCCCCCCAACACACGCCTCCCCCCAACACAACGCCTCCCCTCCAACACACAACCTCCCCCCAAACAACCACGCCTCCACCCTCAACACACGCCTCGACCCGCCATCAACACCGCCTCCCCGCCCCCCCAACACAACACCTCGCCCCTTCAACAACACGCCTCCCCAAACACACGCCTCACCCCCAACACACGCCTCACCCCCAACACACGCCTCACCCCAACACACGCTCACCCCAAACACCCCACGCCTCCACCCAACACACGCCTCACCCCAACCCACACGCCTCCCCCCCAACACACGCCTCGACCCCCAAGACACGCCTCCCCCCAACACACGCTCGCCCCCGCCTCCCCCACGCCCCCCACACAGCCTCACCACCCCCAAGCACACGCCTCCCCCCAACACACGCCTCACCCTCAACCACACCGCCTCACCCCAACACACGCCCTCCCCCCAACACAACGCCTCACCCCCAACACACGCCTCCCCCCCCACACACGCCATCCCCCACACACGCCTCACCCCTAACACACGCTCCACCGCCCAACACACGCCTCCCCCAAACACACGCCTCACCCCCACCACACAGCATCCCGCACCCAACACCACGGCCTCTCCCCCAAACACACGCCTCACCCCACACAGCACTCACCCCCAACCCACCACGCCCCTACACCCTCCAACACGCACGGCCTCACCCCAACAACACGCCCAACGCTCCGGCAAACACACGCCTCACCCCCCACACACACGCCTCCCCCAACAGCTCACGCCTCCCCCCCAACACACGCCTCACCCTCAACACACGCCTCACCCTCAACACACGCCTCACCCTCAACACACGCTCTTACACCCCCAGAACACAACCGGCCTCACCACAAACACCCGCCCTCATCCCCCACACACTACGCACGCCTCACCCCCAACCACACGCCTACCCCAACCTAACACGCCCTCACCCCTCAACACACGCCTCCCCCCCAACACACGCCTTACCCCCCAACACACGCTTCCACCCAACACACGCGCTCCCAACACACGCCTCCCCCAACACCACGCCTTCACCCCCAAACACACCCGCCTCACCCCCAACCGACCACCTCACCCTCAACACACGCCTCCACCCCCAAACACACGGCCTCACCCCCAACACACACCTCACCCCCAACACACGCCTCACCCCCCAAACACACGCCTCCCCCCAACACACGCCCTCACCGCCCAACACACGCGCTCAGCCCCACACACACGCTCACCTCACACGACGCCCTCCCCCCAACACACGCCTCACCTCAACACACACCTCACACCCCAACCACGACACCTCACCCCCAACACACACCTCACCCTCAACCACAACACGCTCCCCCCAACACAACGCCTCACCCCCAACACACGCCTTCACCCCACACACGCCACACCCAACACACGCCTCAGCCCCAACAACGCCCTCACCCCCAACACACGCCACGCCCCATCACACACGCCTCACCCCCAAACACACCCACCCACCTCACAACACACGCCTCACCTCCCAACACACACCTCACCCTCAACACACACCTCAGCCCCCAAACACGGCCTCACCCCCAAACACAACACTTCACCCTCAACGCACACGCCTCACCCCAACACACGGCCTCACCTCAACACGCCTCAAACCTCACACACACGCCTCACCCTTCAAACACACACCATCACCCTCAAACACACCGCCTCACCCCCAAACACGCCTCACCCCAACACACGCCTCACCCCAAAAAAAAAAAACCCACTACGCCTCCCCCAACACACGCCTTCACCTCCCAACCACCACACCTCCCCTCAACCACACGCGCTCACCCTCAATCCCACACCTCACCTCAACACACACCTCACCCCCAACACACACTCCCCCATCAGAACACACGCCCGCCCCCCAAACACACGCCTCACCCAACACACGCCTCACCCCACACACACCCCTCACCCTCAACACACGCTCACCCCAACACACCGGCCTCACCTCAACACACACCTCCACCCTCAAACACCAACGCTCCACACGCCATACCACCAATCAACAACACCACCTACACCCTCAAACACAACGCCTCCCCCCAAACACCACGCCTCACCCAACACACGCCTCCACCCCCAACAACGCCTCACCCCCTAACACACGCCTCACCCTCAACACCCTACGCCTCCCCCCCAACACACGGCCCTCGAGCCCTCAACACCACGCCTCACCTCAACACACACCCTGCCCAACCCCAACCAACAACACGCCCCTCACCCAACCACACGCGCCTACCCCCAACACACGCCCACCCTCAACACACACCTCCCCCCCACACACACCTCACCCTCCCAACAACACACTCACACCCCAAAGCACCGCCTCACCCTCAAACACCTTCCCCCGCAAGTCACACGACGCCTCAACCCCAACACACGCCTCACCCCCAGCAGCAGCGCCTCAACCCAGCACAACACCACACCCCCATCACCACGCCAGCACCCCTCAACACACGCCTCACCTCAACACACGCCTCACCCTCAACACCGCCTCCCCCCAACACACGCCCTCACCCCCAACCACACGCCTCACCCCAACACACCCTCCCCAACCAACACACTGCCTCACCCCCAACACCGCCTCCCCCCAACACACGCCTCACCCCCAACACACGCTCCCCCCAACACACGCTCCCGCCCCAACACACGCCTCCCCCCCAAAACACACACCTCACCCTCAACACACGCACTCACCCCCAACATCACACGCCTCACCCCCCCAACACACGCTCACCCTCAACACACACCTTCACCCCCAAACACGCCTCACCCTCAACACACACCCTCACCCCCAACACACGCCTTCCACCTTCAACAGCACGCCTCAACCCCCAACACACACCTCCACCCTCAAACACCAACGCTCCACACGCCATACCACCAATCAACAACACCACCTACACCCTCAAACACAACGCCTCCCCCCAAACACCACCTCACCCCCAAACACACCTCACCCCTCAACACAACTCACCCCCAACACACGCCTACCCCCAACACCAACCTCCCCCCAAACACGCCTCACCCTCCAACAAACCTCACCACCCAACACACGCCTCACCCCCAACACACACCTCACCCTCAACCACACACTCACCCCCACACAACACCTCACCTCACACACCCTCACCCCCAACACACGCCTCCCCCCCAACACAACGCCCTCCCCCAACACCAACACCTCACCCCCAACACACACCTGCACCCCCAACACACGCCTCACCCTCAACACACACACTCCCCAACACACGCTTCACCCTCATACACACACCTCACCCCCAACACACACCTCACCCCCAACACACCGCTCACCCCCAACACACACTCTCACCCCAACACACACCTCACCTCTCACACACGCCTCCCCCCCAACCACACGCCCCCCCCAAACACCACGCTCTCACCCCAACACCACGCTCACTCCCCAACACACGCCTCACCCCCAACACCAACACCTCACTCCCAACACACGCCTCACCCCCCAACACCACGCTCACCCCAACACCACGCCCTCACCCCAAACACACACCTCACCCCCAACACACGGCCTCCCCCCCAACAACGCCTCACCCTCAACACCACACCTCACCCACCAACACACGCCCTACCTCCAACACACACCTCACCCTCCAACCACACGCCCTCACCCCTCAACACAACGCCTCACCCTAACACACGCCTCACCCTCAACACACACGCCTCACCCCCAACACACACCTCACCCCCAACACACACCTCACCCTCAAGCACACACCTCACCCCAACACACGCCTCCCCAACACACGGCCTCACCCTCAACACACACCCTCACACACACACAACCCCACTTCCAACCACACGCCTTTTCACCCTCAACACACGCCTCAACCCTCAACACACGCCTCACCTCAACACACACCTCACCTCAAACACACGCTCACCCTCAACGACACGCCTCACCCCCCAACACACGCCTCACCTCCAACACAGCACCTCACCCTCAACACACACCTCACCCCTCAACACACGCCTCACCCTCAACACACGCCCACCCCAACACACACCCTCACCCCAACCAACACGCCTCACCCCAAACACAACGCGCTCCCCCCAAACACGCCTCCACTCCAACACACACGCCTCACCCCCAACACACGCCTCACCCTCAACAGCACGCTCACCCTCAACACACGCCTCAACCCTCAACACACGCCTCACCCCCAAACACACGCCTCACCCCCACAACACACACCTCACCCCCACACACGCCTCCCCCAACACCACGCCCTCACCTCAACACAACCTCACCCCAACACACGCCTCACCTCCAACAACACACCTCACCCCAACCACACGCCTCACCCTCAACACACGCCTCACCCTCACACACGCCTTCACCCTCACCACACGGCCTCACCCCAACACAACGCCTCACCCTCAACACACGCCTCACCCTCAACACACAACCTCACCCCACACCACGCTCACCTCAACACACACCTCACCCTCCAACACACGCCTCACCGCTCAACACACGCCTCACCCTCAAACACACGCCTCACCCTCAACACACACGCCTCACCCCCCAACACACACCTCACCCCCAACACACGCCTTCCCCCCCAACCACACCGCCTCACCCTCAAACACACCACCTCCACCCCCCAACCACACTGCCTCACCTCCAACACACACCTCACCCTCAACACACGCCTCACCCTCAACACACGCCTCACCCTCAACACACGCCTCACCCTCAACCACACGCCTCACCCTCAACAAACACACCTCACCCTCAACACACGCCTCACCCTCAACAACACGCCTCACCCTCAACACCACGCCTCACCCTCAACACACGCACTCACCCCCAAACACACGCCCCCCCAAACACACTACGCCTCACCCCCACACACACCTCACCCCAACACATCGCCTCACCCCAAACACACACCTCACCCTCAACACACGCCTCACCCTCAACACACGCCTCACCCCCAAACACACGCCTCTCCCCCCAACCACACGGCCTGCACCCCAACACACACCTCACCTCCAACACACGCCTCACCCCCAACACACACGCCTCACCCTCCAACACGCCTCACCCCAACACACGCCTCACCCTCAACACACACCTCACCCCAACACCCACGCCTCCCCAACACACACCTCAACCCCAACACACACCTCACCCTCAACACACGGCCTTCACCTCAACACACGGCCTCACCCTCAACACACGCCTCACCCTCAAACACACACCTCACCCTCAACACACGCCTCACCCCAACACACACCTCCCCCTCAACACACGCCCTCCCCCCAACCACACGCCTTCACCCCAACACACACCTCCCCCTCAACAACACGCCTCACCCTCACACACGCCTCACCCCCAACACACGCTCCCCCCAAACACACGCCTCACCCTCAACACACGGGCCTCACCCTTCAACACACGCCTCACCCTCAAACACCACGCCTCACCCCCAAACACACGCCTCCCCCCAACACACGCCTCAACCCTCAACACACGCCTCACCTCAAAACACACGCCTCACCCCTCAACACACGCCCTCCACCCCCAACACCACCGCCTCACCCTCAACACCACACCTCACCCTCAACACACGCCTCACCTCAACACACGCCTCACCCCTCAACACACGCCTCACCCAACACAAACGCCTCCCCCAAACACACGCCTCACCCTTTCAACACCACGCCTCACCCTCAACACCACGCCTCACCCCCAAACCACACGCCTCCCCCCCAACACACCGCCTCCCCGCCAACACACGCCTCACCCTCAAACACACGCCTCCACCCTCAACACACGCCTCACCCCCAACACACGCCTCACCCTCAACACACGCCTCACCCTCAACACACGCCTCCACCCTCAACACACGCCTCACCCCCAACACACGCCTCACCCTCAAAACACACGCCTCACCCCCAACACCACGCCTCACCCTCAACACCACGCCTCCACCCCAACACACGCCTCACCCCCAACACACCACCTTCCCCCCCAACACACGCCTCACCCTCAACACACCACCTCACCCCCAACACACCCTACCCCCAACACACACCTCACCCTCAACACACACCTCACCCCCAACACAACACCTCACCTCAACACACACCTCACCCCCAACCACACGCCTCCCCCCCAACACACGCCTCACCCAACACACACTCACCCCAACCACCACCCTCACCCCCAACACACGCCTCCCCCCAACACACGCCTCACCCAACACACACCTCACCCCACACCACATCCTCACCCCAACACACGCCTCACCCCAACACACCACCTCACCCTCAAGCCACACCTTCACCCTCAACACACGCCTCCCCCCCCAACCACACGCCCTCCCCCCAACACACGCCTCACCCCAGACACCACGCCTCACCCCAAACACACGCCTCACCCCCAAACACACGCCTCACCCCCAACACAACACCTCACCCCCCAACACACGCCTCACCCCCAACACACGCCTCACCCCCAACACACGCCTCACCCCCAACACACACCTCACCCCCACACACGCCTCCCCCCAACACACGCCTCACCCTCAACACACACCTCACCCCCACACACGCCTCACCTCCAACACACACCTCACCCTCAACACACGCTCACCCTCAAACACACGGCCTCACCCTCAACACACGCCTCACCCTCAACACACGCCTCACCCTCAACACACACCTCACCCCCAACACACACCTCACCCTCAAAACACACACCTCACCCCAAACACACGCCTCCCAAACACACGCCTCACCCTCAACACACACCTCACCCCCCAACACCACACGCCTCACCTCCACACACACCCTCACCCTCAACACCACACCTCACCCTCAACCACCGCCTCACCCCCAACACACGCTCACCTCCAACACACACCTTCACCCTCAACACACACCTCACCCTCAACAACGCCTCACCCTCAAAACACACGCCTCACCTCAACACACGCCTCACCCTCAACACGCCTCCACCCTCAAAACACACACGCCTCACCCTCAAAACACACACCTCACCCCCAACACACGCCTCACCCCCAACACACACCACCTCACCCTCAACACACGCTCTCACCCTCAACACAACGCCCTCACCCCCTCCCCAACCACGCCTCACCCCCACACACGACCTCACCCCCAAACCCACCAACACCGCCTCACCCCCCCGCACACACACGCCTCACCCCCCAAACACACACCTCCCCCCCAACACACGCCCTCACCCTCCAACACACCACCTCACCCTCAACACACGCCTCACCCTCAACACACGCCTCACCCTCAACACACGCCCTCACCCTCAACACACGCCTCACCCTCAACACACACCTCACCCTCAACACACGCCTCACCCTCAACACACACCTCACCCTCAACACACGCCTCACCCTCAACACACGCCTCACCCCAACACACGCCTCACCCCAAACACACGCCTCACCCCCAAACACACACCTCACCCCAACACACGCCTCACCCCCAACACACACCTCACCCCCCACCCTCACCCCAACACCTCACCCTCAACACACGCCTCACCCTCAACACACGCCTCACCCCCAACACACGCCTCCCCCAACACACGCCTCCCCCCAACACACGCCTCACCCCCAACACACACCTCACCCTCAACACACACCTCACCCTCAACACACGCCTCACCCTCAACACACGCTCACCCCAACACACGCCTCCCCCCAACACACACCTCACCCTCAACACACGCCTCACCCTCAACACACGCCTCACCCTCAACACACGCCTCACCCTCAACACACACCTCACCCTCAACACACGCCTCACCCCCCAACACACACCTCCCCCTCAACACACGCCTCCCCCCAACACACGCCTCACCCCCAACACACACCTCACCCTCAACACACGCCTCACCCTCAACACACGCCTCACCCCCAACACACGCCTCCCCCCAACACACGCCTCACCCTCAACACACGCCTCACCCTCAACACACGCCTCACCTCAACACACGCCTCACCCCCAACACACGCCTCCCCCCAACACACGCCTCACCCTCAACACACGCCTCACCCTCAACACACGCCTCACCTCAACACACGCCTCACCCCAACACACGCCTCACCCTCAACACACGCCTCCCCCCAACACACGCCTCACCCTCAACACACGCCTCACCCTCAACACACGCCTCACCCCCAACACACGCCTCACCCTCAACACACACCTCCCCCCCAACACACGCCTCACCCCCAACACACGCCTCACCCCCAACACACGCCTCACCCCAACACCGCCTCACCTCCAACACACACGCCTCACCCCCAACACCCGCCTCACCTCCAACACACGCCTCACCCCCAAACACACACGCCTCACCCCCAACACACGCCTCACCCTCAACACACACCTCCCCCCCAACACACGCCTCACCCCCAACACACGCCTCACCCCCAACACACGCCTCACCTCCAACACACACGCCTCACCCCCAACACCCGCCTCACCCCCAACACACGCCTCACCCCCAACACCCGCCTCACCTCCAACACACACGCCTCACCCCCAACACCCGCCTCACCCCCAACACCCGCCTCACCCCCAACACACGCCTCACCCCCAACACACGCCTCCCCCCCAAACACACGCCTCACCCCCAACACCCGCCTCACCCCCAACACACGCCTCACCCCCAACACCCGCCTCACCCCCAACACCCGCCTCACCCCAACACACACCTCCCCCCCAACACACGCCTCCCCCCCAACACACGCCTCACCCCCAACACACACGCCTCACCCCAACACCCGCCTCACCATGTAAACACGTGTGTAGGCATTGAAGCAGCAGACGCAGCTAAAGTTAGCGGCTACGAGATTAGCGTTAGCGGCTAACGCAGAGTTTAGCATTTTGACAGAAGTTTACCAAAGATCGTTAAACTGACAAACATCTGACCGACCTGCTCTGATTCTGCTGAAATCCTCATCAAATGTCCGTTTGTCAAATAATCCAAAACCTACAGGAGCTGTCAGGTCTTTGTCCTCCTTATGTTTACAAAGGCTGCACGGGAGGCTGTGAGGCGTTCGAGGGGGAAAAACTGCACTGTAAAATTACTTCTAAATATTGTGTTCAAACTGCAAAAAAAAAAAAAAAAAGGTTTGTAAAATAAATATAATCTCAAAATGTTTGCTTTGCTACACATCTTATTTATGCTGAAAACTTTACAAGCACTCATGTCAAAATGATTATAGTTCATTTTCATGTCTTGTAATGGTTGTAATGTAAAGTTCTCTTACTGAGACAGTTGCAGTTTGTTACAAGGACAAAAATGTAGATGTTAAAACAAAAGAAACATTGGTATGAATGAGTCATATTCTTTTCTTTAAAAAAGTTTTTAAAAATTGGAAAAAAAACGAAATCGGGAACTTAAAATTGGAAATCGAATCGAATCAGGGCTTGAGTGAATCGTTACATCCCTAATAGACTGTAGAGATTTCAATGGAAGCCTGCGCTGTATATATGAGGAAAATGTCTTTTATGTTTTCATATAAAAATACAGTGATTAAATGTAAATAATGTTCAGAGCTAGAGTTAAATGTGAGGTTTTATTCTGTGATACATCAGAGCCAAAGATTTGCTCAGAGGGATTTTGGATCTGCTTTAGATTTGGATAAAGTTTGGAGGATTCTTAATGAATTCAGTTACTTGCTGCACGTCTATGGTCCTTTTTACTACAAATGCCACTGTTTTTAGTATATTTTAGTGTAAAACAGTCTTTAATTTGTTAAATCCATTCAATGATTCAAAGTAATCAGTTTAAATACATAATGTACATTGTTGCTCTGATGTTTATATCTTTATATTCTGGTGTCTGTTTCCTCGTGTCTGAAACGTGTGCGGCGCTTTGGTTAGTCTCTCTTAAACCCGAGTGAACCAAAAAATGTTCTCCAGTTCGACTCAGATGAAAACACATGACACGCGTGATAAAAGTACAAAAAAGTGGCGACAACGAAAGGAAAAATCAGTTTGGTAGGTCTTAGCTTTCAAATGCCTGTAGGCTGTGAGCTCCAGTCGAGAAGCTTTTAGATTTGGGTAAAGCTGAACTCAAGGAAAGCACTCAGTTAAGATGTTTAATATGCTGCATGAATACACTTTGACCTAGTGTAGTTTAGTTCCGTACTTTACTGTAGTTCTGTTACTTACTGTAGTATACTGTAGTTCTTTGTACTTTACTGTAGTTTACTGTACTTTACTGTAGTCCAGTGCCTGTTTGTGTGCCTGAGCTGCAGACTCTCCCTGAGCTGAGTTAGAGACAGTACTTTACTGTAGTTTACTGTACTGTACTTTACTGTAGTCCAGTTTGTGTGCCTGATCTGCAGACTCTCCCTGAGGTGACTTTTAAAAGCTTCTATTCTTGTCGTCTCTGAAACCCGACCCGCTCTCTCTCTCAGTCCGCTCTTATTCCTGTCCTTCCGGGATTTACAAAGGCCTCGTCCGGGTCCGCTGAGCGTTTGAGAACCGAAAACACCTTTACACTGAGGTCACTGAGGCTTTAGAGACTGACGGGGAGATTCAGACGATACCACGATTAGAGGAACAAGAGGAAAACGTTATAGAATAAATAACAGGATGAAAAGTGAATTTATTCATTGTTTAGGTTTTGTCAATGAAATGGTGATTCTGCACATTTGACAGAAAACATTTTCATGAGAGAAAGTTTGTGTCAAAGTGAAGTCTCATCTTCACCTGAAGGGCCGTGCTGCGCGTTTAGGGACCGTCAGACCGTCCTCTCTGTCTCCTTTTACGGTCTGAGCTCCGGAGGAAGAGTCCAGTTCAGACTTAAAGGGACTTTACCTCCAACTTGTTTAGTCAAAATGTGACAAAAGGGAATTTTTACCGTCACGGCCTTCAGTCACTGTGATGAGGATAATCTCAACAAATCATAATATGGCACAAACCTCATACATTAGGCTGATTTTCTCACAAATGACGACTTTAACAACACACTTTTATGGAGCAAAAATAATTTCCCCTACAAAGAGAAAGAATGTCAGGTAAGCTGAAACAGGAGAACAATAAAGCTAGAGATACAGATCAAGAGTTTAAGACCAGCTGAAAAATGGTAAAAATTCACATTTTTCATGGTTGGATCTTAATCAGGTTCAAGGTAAAGAAATGAGAGAAACAGAAAAAAACACTGAAGAGACTTGGCCTGTTCCCTGCCAGCTTATGACAGGAGATTTACAGCCTTTATGCCAGTGTGATCCTCATTTGAAAGGCAAGACCTTCTAGTTTCTAAAACTATGTGTGAGATCTGTGTGAGTGAAACTTACGTCACATTCCTAAGCCTAATATGATTAATATAAGAAGAGCAAACACTAACTCCCAGATCTGAAGGGGCGGAAAATAACAGGTTAAAGGCCTGTGGTTCTGAACTCAGGTGCAAAAAACAGACTATTTTAGTAATTGCTGTTTTCAATAAACTCTCACTCCCATTTCTACTTGGAACCTTGTTTAGATCCAACCGTGTGTGTGCCATTTTCAACTGTATGTAAATGTCCTGCAAGTTTTCTGTCATATTATCTTTTCATTTGAAATATATAAAAGGCGAAATCTAAATAATGTTCAGATCCAGGTTTAAATGTGAGGTTTTATTTTGTGACGGTGGAAAATCAGTGGAAACATCTGTCTAAATTCCTCTTGGTGCCATTCTCCACATGGTTGATCTCACTCATCATCTTTAACCGGACAGCTGTAGCGCCCCCTCTGGCCGTGTCGTCTCCGATGTGGAGGATGTCGGAGGTAGTTGAGATTAGAGCGGCTGGTTTCAGTCACTTCCTGCAGATAAGAGCCGATAAAGAGCTGGAGCAGATTAGTCTCCCTCCTGTTTTCTGTCACTCCCACAGCCTCCACGAGTTCATCTCCTGCACTGGGACGTCCCGCCGTGAGATCAGCCTGTTTCTGTGGCTAAACTCAGACTGACGTAAAGGACAGTAAGGCCAGTTTAACCTCTTAACCCCCACCTGAACCGGGCACATTTCTCCAGTTTGGCTTTGCCCAAATCTAAAAGCTTCTTGATAAAAAAGTGTCAAAGTCGCGACAAAAATGAGGCAAGAACGAGGATGAAAACGCAACAAAAGAACAACAGAAAAGTGAAAAAAGGCTGCAACAACGGGAGGAAAAAGATCCATTCAGATGAGTTTTGTAGGTCTTAGTAAAAGAAGGGATTCAAAGCTTCAGTGACGGTTTGAAAGAGACTATATATGTTTTCATAATAACGCCTCTCTCTCTCTCCTCGTCAGTGCTGGCGTGCGGCGCCCAGGAGCCTGACCACGCCCACGGCTGCGCCCAGGGCAGCTGTTACCCGGCAACAGGAGACCTCCTGGTGGGCAGAGACCGGAGCCTGGTGGCCTCGTCCACCTGTGGCTCCAGGAAGAAGGAGAGCTACTGCATCGTCAGCCACCTGCAGGTCAGAACATATAACCAACTACACCTAAGCCACACCTGAGCCACACCCACACCTGAGCCACACCCACACCTGAGCCACACCCACAACTCAGCCACACCCACACCTGAGCCACACCCACACCTGAGCCACACCACAGCCGAGAGCTACTGCATCGTCAGCCACCTGCAGGTCAGAACATATAACCAACTACACCTGAGCCACACCCACACCTGAGCCACACCCACAACTCAGCCACACCCACAGCCGAGAGCTACTGCATCGTCAGCCACCTGCAGGTCAGAACATATAACCAACACCACCCACAACTGAGCCACACCCACACCTGAGCCACACCCACAACAGAGCCCCGCCCACACCTGAGCCACACCCACAACTCAGCCACACCCACACCTGAGCCACACCCACAGCCGAGAGCTACTGCATCGTCAGCCACCTGCAGGTCAGAACATATAACCAACACCACCCACAACTGAGCCACACCCACACCTGAGCCACACCCATAACAGAGCCCCGCCCACACCTGAGCCACACCCACACCTGAGCCACACCTGAGCCACACCCACAGCCGAGAGCTATTGCATCGTCAGCCACCTGCAGGTCAGAACTTATAACCAACTACACCTGAGCCACACCCACACCTGAGCCACACCTGAGCCACACCCACAGCCGAGAGCTATTGCATCGTCAGCCACCTGCAGGTCAGAACTTATAACCAACTACACCTGAGCCACACCCACACCTGAGCCACACCCATAGCCGAGAGCTACTGCATCAGGCTTGTTTGAGATGCGGTCATGGCTCACCTGGATGATCGAGAGTAGCCGATGCAAAGGGGGAAAAAAGTCTAATGTCCATCCGACCACATCCAGAGAAGAACGAGAGCCTCAGATCAGCATCCTAAATAAAAGTCCTTTACCTCCTGCTCGGTTTCCTTTACTCCAGTGACATCATTCTTCATCAGAGGAAACTTTCCCATTTGTTTGTTTTTTCACCTGTAGTTTGTCTTTCTGCCTTTTGTGAAACTTCAGGAAGAGAAGAACTGCTTCTTCTGTGACTCTCGGCGCCCGTACGACCCGATCTACAACACCATCAACCACCGTGTGGAGAACGTCATCACCACCTTCAAACCGCACCGCAAGAAGAGCTGGTGGCAGTCGGAGAACGGTGAGGAATTAATATGTTCTTAAAGAACGGAGAGAAATAAACCTGTTCTTAAAGAACTGAGAGAAATAAACCTGTTCTTAAAGAACTGAGAGAAATAAACCTGTTCTTAAAGAACAGAGAGAAATAAACCTGTTCTTAAAGAACGGAGAGAAATAAACCTGTTCTTAAAGAACTGAGAGAAATAAACCGGTTCTTAAAGAACTGAGAGAAATAAACCTGTTCTTAGAGAACTGAGAGAAATAAACCTGTTCTTAAAGAACTGAGAGAAATAAACCTGTTCTTAGAGAACGGTGAGGTCCTGGGCCGTGTCTGAGGGAGATTATTTCATCTGCGAAGCTCAGGGGATCAAGTGGAATTATGGAGGTGGTGGAACATGTTTGGTTTCATCGTCTTTAACCCACGTTAGTGACTTGAGTTAAAGCCGCTTTAACCTCTGTCTGTGACTCATGAAGCTGAAACAGACCCCAGAGCCAGGGGAGAGTCTATATTTGTCCTGTTCGTGTGGGGCAGTTGTTGAGGCTCTGCTCGTGTGGGGCAGTTGTTGAGGACAGTGGAGCCTCTGTGACTCTCATCACTGAGACATTTCCTTTCATCGAAAATAGAAGAACTCCTTTAACAGCAGCTGCTCCACACTGAGTTTAAACATGAACATGTTATAACCGTGTCAGTGAGACTCCAAACCACGAGAGAATCCCCAAGCTGCGAGTATTTGTAAGAAACAACGTCCTCTGCAGAGAACGAAATGTGGAATCTGCCGCCGGTGATTTGGAAAGTCCACATTCAGCCAGTTTTAGAATAACTCTGCAGACTCTGAGGTGTGGGTGTGGCCACACCTGAGCCACACCCACACCTGAGCCACACCAGTTTTAGAATAACTCTGCAGACTCTGAGGTCCTCAGTGAGTCGATGTGTCGGAGTTTGGAACGTTTTGGACCCGTGTAATTGTGCATAACGTTAGAGTAAAACTAACGTTAGCTCCACATCTGGATCGTTCATAATTTGCAATGTTTGGAGGCTGATGCTAATGGCTATAGGGGAAATACATTGAGCAGGCTAATGCTAACGGACTCTGAAAAGTCTCCAGGACTAGCCGACTCACTAACTGTCTGCATACAGTCGTGCTCAGCCATACCCTGGCAGAATTTCATCATAGGCCTTGATGAAACACAAAGTGCCCCAGACCTCCTGTGAAACATGGAGGTGTTTCTCTGATGTGGCTCCAGAATAAAGTGAAGGTCCTGTTAGTTCCATCTCAGTCGGACCTCAGTATCATTGAACCACTGTGAGGTGATCTCAAACTACAGTTCATGAAGACAGACCAGGAACTTACAGGAACTGGAGGCTTTAAGAAGAATAGGCCGCTTTACCATTAGATTATAAACAGAACCTTCTCCACAACAACCACAGAGACTCAGAGCTTCACTGATGCTAAAGGGAAATACACAGGATTAGGAACTGGGTGAGTAAACTTTAGATCAGGGTCATTTTGGTATTTTCATTTTTCATTATGATTTAAAAATATCAAACTCAGTTGTTTCACCATAAATGGCTTCACACAAACACTAACTATGAGTGTTATGTTTCATATTCTTTGAAAAATAGTCAAAACATCGAAAAAAACTGCAGGGTATGTAAACTTTTGAGCACAACTGTATGAAAGGATCACACGATGCGTCTCCTTTTCATTTCTATGCCCTATATCCTCCTGACTGGACCAGAAAGCCACTCGTAAGGCCTGTTCTTACAGCCTTTATTTATTAGGCCAAGCTCAGACACAGGCGCAGTCTATTACATCTGTACAGACTCTTTAAACCATGTGATGAAGAACTAATGAGACGACAGGAAACTCTGATCTCTTTGATTTCCAGGTAAATCGGACGTTTTCCTGCAGCTGGATTTGGAGGCGGAGTTTCACTTCACTCACCTGATCATGACCTTCAAGGTGAGACGCAGCTTTTCTATTGGTCCTTCTGCTATTTGAGTCTTGGTTCCGCACTCATCTTTACATTTCTGAGGTATAACCTGACCTGTGCTGACCCCGCCCCTCAGACCTTCCGTCCCGCCGCCATGCTGATCGAGCGCTCGGCAGATTTCGGGCGCTCGTGGCAGGTTTACCGATACTTCGCCTACGACTGCGACGCGGAGTTCCCCGGCGTGTCCCAGGGCCCTCTGCGACACGTGGACGACCTCCTCTGCGAGTCCCGATACTCCGACATCGAGCCGTCCACCGAGGGAGAGGTGAGTCCGGCTTTCAGGGGAGACAAGGGATTTATGATGAAATCTGAACATTTTCCTCCTTAATGTCTTAGTCCTAACTCTGTCAGAGTCAAAAACAGCCCAAACTTTCCGATGTTTGTCGCTTTGAGCCGGTGATTTATCCAGGAAGGAACTCTAACAACTCTGTGTAGTTTTGTTTTCGCTTATAAACTAAACTTCAGTCCACCGTCTTTATTGCGTTAATGAACTAAACTTTAGTTCTCTCCCTCTCGGTCTTTGGTGGAATAAACAGCCCCATGAATCTCAAGGTCAGCACAAACTACACGATATTTATGCCCGATTTTGATACAATTCTCAGTCGCGCCAAGTCTTCCCGAGTCGTGTCTAGTTGATGGCAGTTGCAGAGAGTCGTGTCGCGTAGTGTGGGGGGGTCACGACTGGACTGGCGTTAGAATCGTGTAGCAGCAGTCAGACGCAACTGGACTACAGTCGCACGAAATCAAACATGTTTGATTTTTAAGCCCGATTTGGACGCACAGGAGAAACGTGGGTGATTTTACCCCAAAGTGAACACACAGACTGCAGCGGCCAATGACAGAGTGAAATAAAGACAGAAAACACCAGCGCCTCCCTCGTCATTTCTCTGTCAAAACAGCGGCACACACGACTCATTTCATGGCCACAGCCCCACACGAAACAGCACAACTTTAGATATAAAGTTGTGTGTGTGGTTCACGAGAACCACCTTTCAAGCTACATTTCAACCGCGAACAGAGTTTAGCTGCACTTACTGAGTTTGGAGACGAACTGTTCAGCTTCACCTCTCTGCGGCTCGCCTCTCTCGCCTCTCTCGCCTCTCTCCTCTGTCTCTGCTGTCTCCTCCATCTCGGGGCTGAGTCCCGTCTCCTTTTCTTATTAAATTCACTGAAATACGTCCCGCTGCTTTGACTTTTATCTCCATTTGACAGAACTATAGCCAAGTTGAAGGCTTCGTAGCAGTAGTAGCCTTGCACTGCGATGTTGTGACATTATTGACACTGTTGACCGATCGGGACACGCACATGCTTTCCCACGCTCACAAACACAGGCCTATCTTTGCAGATTTGGGGTCAGTTTTTGAAAACGGAGTAGAAATGAAGCGGTACAGAGGACAGATGTGCTGTTATCAAACATCATCTGTTTGACAGAATCGTGTAGTTTGTTCGCTCTTACGATTCTCAGTCATGTAGTGTGAACCCCCTTCTTTATAAAATCGTTTAAGACTAGAAAAATGGTGTAGTGTGTGCTGACCTTCAGAGAATAAACATGGTAAGAGAGAGTTTGGGCTGATTTGACTCTGACAGAGTTAAAGACGTTAAAACTGCAGGAAAAGTCTCTGTTTTCATCTGCTGTTTCTAATGTCGTCTTTGTTCAGGTGATTTTCCGAGTGTTGGATCCTGCCATTCGCATCGATGACCCGTACAGCCCCCGCATCCAGAGTGAGTCACTACCTTCACTGCTCCACAGACGTGCAGCAGCCTTAACCACTAAGCTCAGGAGCACACGGAGAGGTTTCAGACAGAGCCACTGACTCTGTTCTGCTGCTGTCGGCCGCTGCTCAGGAAGGGCATCTGTGCTGAAATCTGCAGAGTCACAGTGACACAGTGAGGCTGGGTTTGAGGCGACGGCAGCTGCAGAGCGAGACAGAGACACAGTCAGGGCTTTGTCCCACAGACGGCTCCAGTTTCAGCTCCTCTGACTGTAAGAAACCTGCTCCTCTCACTCACAGAGCCAGTCCTGCTGAGGCTAAATCTGTTTCCACAACAAACGCCATGCAGCCTCACGATTACACTTCAAATATTTTCCTTTAACCCGTGTTTTACTCAGATTACGTTTTCAGAGGAACAAGTTAGTTATGCATTTGCAGGTTAATCTAGTACTAGTTTCAAATCAGTAACAAGTTTGGTCCTGATCTCTCCCTCGCCTTGTCAGTGCTCGTGTTCATGCACAGACTGTCTCCAAAACTTTACATCAAGTCAGAAACATGGCAGAGTCTTTTTTTTAACTTACTGGTAAAATGGAGAATACAGCGCTGATGGAGAAGCTAAAGAGGAAAACCACGATGAAGCTCGTCCTCAAACAACAACAACACTACGGATCAGGATCAGCCCTTCCAACGTCATCAGCAAACTCACGGCGTTATGTTGTTGAGGAAAACTGTACAATTAATCTGAATCAAGTTGAGTGTGACTCACAGTCCAGAAAATACGATACTTTTAAAGTAACGTTACCAACACTGGTTTTAACCCACGGCCAAGATCTGCACGGTTTTGATTAAAAAACCTGTGATTTCTCTGACAGTTGTTGCATTTAGGGCATAGACATACGACATATTAGACTCACTCCTCCCCGTTTATGAAGGAGAGTCCATGATGGATTTACAGACTCCTCCTACCCTGCTCCTAATAAGGGCAAAAGGGCGGGATCTTCATTAGGCCTGGAAACCGTTAAACCATACCAGTTTGTTATTGGAAAAAAAGGTTTAGGTACGACTGGTATTGAAAAAATAAAAGTATCAAAAGCAGGAACCTGTTTTATAAAAGTTATATTCAAGTTTTGATCCTGTTGGTCATCAACATTAAAACAAAGAAAAAAGTGAAATACAAGATGAAAAGAATGAGAAAAAAGTGCGAAAATTTAGGGAAATTTGGGGAAAAAATGGGGAAAACATTAAATTTTTTTGGGAAACAACTGGGAGGATTTGGGGTGAAATTGTTGTAAAACGTGTAAAAAAAAACACGTAGAAAAATGTTGTAAAAAATAAAGAAAAAAAGTGGAAAAAAATTGGGGGAAATTGAAGTTATCCTTGGGGGAAAAATAGATTTTGAGCAATTTTGGGAAACAACATGCAAAAAAGTTGGGGAAATTTAGGGGGGAAAATAAAAAATAAAAACAATAATTTGGGGAAAAACAATAAAAACCTGTAAGTTTTTTTTCTGCCTTTTTGTCGTTAAATAAAGTGTCTTGGTTGTTTCACCTCAAACAAATGATACAAGTGCAAAAATAAATGAAATGGAAGGAAAAGTAATAAATTATCATTATTGTTCTGTTTTATGGTTCTATATGACAAACATTTTACTGGTATCGAAAAAAGTATCGTTCAAGTATCGGTATCGAAAACCAAGTGTCGTTAAAGAACTGGTATTGAAAACATTCTAACCCCTGTGCCCCCATGTCTGCCCCTCTGTCCCCCTCTGCCTCTGTGCCCCCCTCTGTGCCCTTCTGTGCCCCTCTGTGCCCCCCCTCTGCCCCTCTGTTCCCCTCTGTCCCCTCTGTGCCCCTCTGTGCCCCCCCCTCTGCCCCTCTGTGCCCCTCTGTGCCCCCCCTCTGCCCCCCCTCTGTGCCCTCTCTCCTCCTCAGACCAGCTGAAGATCACTAACCTTCGTGTGAACTTCACTAAGCTGCACACTCTGGGCGATAACTGCTGGACACTCGCGCCGAGATCAAGGAGAAGTATTACTACGCCATGTACGAGCTGGTCGTCAGGGGCAACTGCTTCTGCTATGGCCACGCCTCCGAGTGCGCGCCCATCGACGGCATCGCCAACGGCATGGAGGGAATGGTCAGAAACAAGTTTATATTTATTTACAGTGTTTTTCACTGTCACAGCTGTTTAAAGTTAGGGCGGAGCTGGAGAAGGTTTAGAAACAGAGAAACAAAAGGTCAGCAAAAGTTTGGTTTTAGCTAACTCAAGAAGAGCAGTTTAACCCGCCTTTTCTTCAGCTTTACCCAAATCCATAATGTCCATAAGCTCATGTGAAAGTGAAGACCTACAAAACTCATCCAAACGGATCTTTTTCCTCCTGTTGTCTCCATCGCTTTTTGGTTGGGTTTTCATCATATATTTGCAACTTTTTCATCGCTTTTTGTATTTTTACACTTTTTCAAGAAACTTTTAGATTTGAGTAAAGCCAAACTCAGTTCAGATGGAGGTTAAGTGGTAAAGGAGCTCCAGGGTTTTTCCCTTTCACACGAGGCCGAGGCTGTAGCGTCGCCTTCATTCATAATTTGAAATTATTCCTCCGCTTAGCTTCGATCTGGAGGAGGTCGCTCTGGCACTGACCCAAAAACACTCACACACTTCTGACGGAGCTAGCAAACATTCCTTAAGGGACGTGGCTTTTGTGAAAGATTAATCCAATTATTCCTTAAGGGGCGTGGCTTTTGTGTAAGGTTAATCCAATTATTCCTTAAGGGCGTGGCTTTTGTGAAAGGTGAATCCAATGATTCCTTAAGGGGCGTGGCTTGATCCAAGCATTCCTTAAGGGGCGTGGCTTTTGTGAAAGGTGAATCCAATCATTCCTTAAGGGGCGTGGCTTTTGTGAAAGGTGAATCCAATCATTCCTTAAGGGGCGTGGCTTTTGTGAAAGGTGAATCCAATCATTCCTTAAGGGGCGTGGCTTTTGTGAAAGGTGAATCCAATCATTCTTTAAGGGGCGTGGCTTTTGTGAAAGGTTGATCCAATCATTCCTTAAGGGGCGTGGCTTTTGTGAAAGGTGAATCCAATCATTCCTTAAGGGGCGTGGCTTTTGTGAAAGGTGAATCCAATCATTCCTTAAGGGGCGTGGCTTTTAAGGGGCGTGGCTTTTGTGAAAGGTCAATCCAATCATTCCTTAAGGGGGCGTGGCTTTTGTGAAATGTGAATCCAATCATTCCTTAAGGGGCGTGGCTTTTGTGAACGGTGAATCCAATCATTGCTTAAGGGCGTGGCTTTTGTTAAAGGTGAATCCAATCATTCTTAAGGGGCGTGGCTTTTGTGAAAGGTGAATCCAATCATTCCTTAAGGGGCGTGGCTTTTGTGAACGGTGAATCCAATCATTCCTTAAGGGGCGTGGCTTTTGTGAAAGGTTAATCCAATCATTCCTTAAGGGGTGTGGCTTTTGTGAAAGGTGAATCCAATCATTCCTTAAGGGGCGTGGCTTTTGTGAAAGGTGAATCCAATCATTCTTTAAGGGGCGTGGCTTTTGTGAAAGGTTGATCCAATCATTCCTTAAGGGGCGTGGCTTTTGTGAAAGGTGAATGCAATCATTCCTTAAGGGGCGTGGCTTTTAAGGGGCGTGGCTTTTGTGAAAGGTCAATCCAATCATTCCTTAAGGGGCGTGGCTTTTGTGAAATGTGAATCCAATCATTCCTTAAGGGGCGTGGCTTTTGTGAACGGTGAATCCAATTATTGCTTAAGGGGCGTGGCTTTTGTGAAAGTTTATCCAATCATTCCTTAAGGGGCGTGGCTTTTGTGAACGGTGATCCAATCATTCCTTAAGGGGCGTGGCTTTTGTGAACGGTGAATCCAATCATTCCTTAAGGGGCGTGGCTTTTGTGAAAGGTGAATCCAATCATTCCTTAAGGGGCGTGGCTTTGTGAAAGGTGAATCCAATCATTCCTTAAGGGGTGTGGCTTTTGTGAAAGGTTGATCCAATCATTCCTTAAGGGGCGTGGCTTTTGTGAAAGTGAATCCAATCATTCCTTAAGGGGCGTGGCTTTTGTGAAAGTGAATCCAATCATTCCTTAAGGGGCGTGGCTTTTGTGAAAGTGAATCCAATCATTCCTTAAGGGGCGAGGCTTTTGTGCAAGGTTAATCCAATCATTCCTTAAGGGGCGTGGCTTTTGTGAAAGGTCAATCCAATCGTTCCTTAAGGGGCGTGGCTTTTGTGAAAGGTTAATCCAATCATTCCTTAAGGGGCGTGGCTTTTAAGGGGCGTGGCTTTTGTGAAAGGTCAATCCAATCATTCCTTAAGGGGCGTGGCTTTTGTTAACGGTGAATCCAATCATTCCTTAAGGGGCGTGGCTTTTGTGAAAAGTGAATCCAATCATTCCTTAAGGGGCGTGGCTTTTGTGAAAGATGAATCCAATCATTCCTTAAGGGGCGTGGCTTTTGTGAAAGGTGAATCCAATCATTCCTTAAGGGGCGTGGCTTTTAAGGGGTGTGGCTTTTGTGAAAGGTTGATCCAATCATTCCTTAAGGGGAGTGGCTTTTGTGAAAGGTGAATCCAATCATTCCTTAAGGGGCATGGCTTTTGTGAAAGGTTGATCCAGTCATTCCTTAAGGGGCGTGGCTTTTGAGGGGCGTGGCTTTTCTGAAGTTAATGGTGTTTCTGTGGTTCCAGGTCCACGGCCGCTGTGTTTGTAACCACAGAACCAAAGGCCTGAACTGCGAACAGTGCGACGACTTCTACAACGACCTGCCCTGGCGCCCGGCCGAGGGACGCCACGCCCACGCCTGTAAAGGTGAGACACATACATGTAACTGAGCCACGCCCACGCCTGTAAAGGTGAGACACATACATGTAACTGAGCCACGCCTGTAAAGGTGAGACACATACATGTAACTGAGCCACGCCCACGCCTGTAAAGGTGAGACACATACATGTAACTGAGCCACGCCTGTAAAGGTGAGACACATACATGTAACTGAGCCACGCCCACGCCTGTAAAGGTGAGACACACACATACATGTAACTGAGCCTCGCCCACGCCTGTAAAGGCGAGACACATACATGTAACTGAGCCTCGCCCACGCCGGTAAAGGTGAGACACATACATGTAACTGAGCCTCGCCCACGCCGGTAAAGGTGAGACACACACATACATGTAACTGAGCCACGCCCACACCTGTAAAGGTGAGACACATACATGTAACTGAGCCACGCCTGTAAAGGTGAGACACATACATGTAACTGAGCCACGCCCACGCCTGTAAAGGTGAGACACATACATGTAACTGAGCCTCGCCCACGCCGGTAAAGGTGAGACACATACATGTAACTGAGCCACGCCCGTAAAGGTGAGACACATACATGTAACTGAGCACGCCACGCCGTAAAGGTGAGACACATACATGTAACTGAGCCACGCCCAGCCTGTAAAGGTGAGACACATACATGTAACTGAGCCACGCCCACGCCTGTAAAGGTGAGACACATACATGTAACTGAGCCACGCCCACACCTGTAAAGGTGAGACACATACATGTAACTGAGCCACGCCCACGCCTGTAAAGGTGAGACACATACATGTAACTGAGCCACGCCTGTAAGGTGAGACACATACATGTAACTGAGCCACGCCTGTAAAGGTGAGACACATACATGTAACTGAGCACGCCTGTAAAGGTGAGACACATACATGTACTGAGCCACGCCCACGCCTGTAAAGGTGAGACACATACATGTAACTGAGCCACGCCCACCCGTAAAGGTGAACACATACATGTAACTGAGCCACGCCTGTAAAGGTGAGACCATACATGTAACTGAGCCACGCCCACGCCGGTAAAGGTGAGACACATACATGTAACTGAGCCACGCCCACGCGTAAAGGTGAGAACACATACATGTACTGGCCACGCCGTAAAGGTGAGACCATACATGTAACTGAGCACGCCAAAAAACAAACTAAGCCGGTAAAGGTGAGACACATACATGTAACTGAGCCACGCCCACGCCTGCAAACTGAATCAAGTGAGTGTAACGGTCTTGTTTACAGAGTGTGAGTGTAACGCTCTTGTTTACAGAGTGTAGTGTACGCTCTTGTTTACAGAGTGTGAGTGTAACGCTCTTGTTTACAGAGTGTGAGTGTAACGCTCTTGTTTACAGAGTGTGAGTGTAACGCTCTTGTTTACAGAGTGTGAGTGTAACGCTCTTGTTTACAGAGTGTGAGTGTAACGCTCTTGTTTACAGAGTGTGAGTGTAACGCTCTTGTCGGAGTGTAACGCTCTTGTTACAGAGTGTGAGTGTAACGCTCTTGTTTACAGAGTGTGAGTGTAACGCTCTTGTTTACAGAGTGTGAGTGTAACGCTCTTGTTTACAGAGTGTGAGTGTAACGCTCTTGTTTACAGAGTGTGAGTGTAACGGTCACTCCTCCAGCTGTCACTTCGACATGGCGGTTTACTTGGCCACAGGAAACAGCAGTGGAGGAGTGTGTGACCTCTGTCAGCACAACACCATGGGCCGTAACTGTGAGAGCTGCAAACCCTTCTACTACAAGGACCCGCGGAGGGACATCCGTGACCCACAGGTCTGCACAGGTGAGACATCTGGAAATACCATTAATATGATTATTTTCCTGCTGAACATCACTTGGTAACCCCTCGAACTCACAGTATAATGGGCTGCTGATGTATAAAAGTGCAGATAGCAAGGATTGTGCCACGACTTTGGATGGACAGGAATCAAAAGATTGGAGTCCCACAAGGATCTGCCCTCACTCCTGTTTGACATTTACACACCACAGACTAGTCTGTAAAATCTATCCCCCGCAATCCACCACCAGGGGGTGTTGCCCTGAGGTTTTTCCCGATGACCAAAGACTCTCCTGACCTGAGGAGACACAAACTCCAGCTGCACTCGCCGCTCGCTCTGACGCTCGGACGGTTATTTATAAATATCAGTATAAATGTATTATTTCCCTCCTCAGCCTGTGACTGTGACCCGGACGGCTCGCTGAACGGCGGCATGTGCGACGCTGTGACTGATCCTGCCCTGGGGCAGGTCGCGGGGCAGTGCCGCTGTAAGCCTCATGTGGAGGGGCCGCGCTGCGACAAGTGTAAGGCGGGATTCTACGGACTGAGCGCCGACAACCCGGAGGGCTGCCAGCGTGAGTATGAAGTACTGTAGTACTGTAGTACTGAGGGCTGCCAGCATGAGTATGAAGTACTGTAGTACTGTGGTACTGTGGTACTGTAGTACTGTGGTACTGTAGTACTGTAGTACTGTGGTACTGTAGTACTGAGGGCTGCCAGCATGAGTAAGAAGTACGGTAGTACTGTAGTACTGTGGTACTGAGGAAAGCAGTTTTATGTTTGTGAAAAGCTCGTCCTGAATGTCTCCTGTCGCTGTGACTCGTTTATTATAATAATATAATGTAACTCTGGTTCCTGCAGCCTGTCGCTGTGATCACCGTGGGACGGTGTCGGGTGGGGCGCAGTGTGACCCGGTCAGTGGAGACTGTTTCTGCAAACGGCTGGTGACCGGCCGCAGCTGTGACCAGTGTCTGGTGAGGACCATCTCTGAAATGGGCCTCTATGGCATTAATATGATATATTATGTCTATACCTTAACGTGGTGGGGTTGTTTGAGCGCCCAAATGATCCTTGGAGCTATGTTGTCAGGGGCACTATGCCCTGGTAGGGTCTCCCATGGCAAACAGGTCCGAGGTGACGGGTCAGACTAAGAGCAGCATGGCGCCACCCTGGCCGGCACAGCCCGAAGGGACGACGTGGGCCCGCCCTCCTGTGGACCCACCACCCGCAGAGGGATCCGTAGGGGTCGGGTGTAGAGAGGACTAGGTGGCAGTCAAAGACGGGTGCCTAGACGACCTGGTCCGCGTGCGCAGCTTCTGGCGTTCGGGACATGGAACGTCACTTCGCTGGGGGGGAAGGAGCCTGAGCTTGTGCGGGAGGTTGAGAGGTACCGGCTAGATATAGTCGGGCTCACCTCCACGCATAGCCTGGGCTCCGGATCCCAACTCCTGGATAGAGGCTGGACTCTCCATTTTTCTGGAGTTGCCCGCGGGGAGAGACGGCGGGCTGGGGTGGGTTTGCTCATAGCCCCCCAGCTTAGCCGCCACGTGTTGGAGTTCACCCCGGTGAACGAGAGGGTCGCGTCCCTACGCCTTCGGGTCGGGGACAGGTCTCTCACCGTTGTCTCGGCCTACGGGCCCAACATCGGTGCAGAGTACCCGGCCTTCTTGGAGTCCCTGGGAGGGGTACTAGATAGTGCTCCGACTGGGGACTCCATTGTTCTACTGGGGGACTTCAACGCCCACGTGGGTAATGACAGTGAGACCTGGACGGGGGTGATGGGGAAGAACGGCCTCCCCGATCTGAACCCGAGTGGTGTTCTGTTATTGGACTTCTGTGCTAGTTACAGTTTGTCCATAACGAACACCATGTTCGAGCACAAGGGTGTCCATAAGTGCACGTGGCACCAGGACACCCTAGGCAGGAGGTCGATGATCGACTTTGTAGTTGTGTCATCTGATCTCCGGCCGAGTGTCTCGGACACTCGGGTGAAGAGAGGGGCTGAGCTGTCAACCGATCACCACCTGGTGGTGAGCTGGATCCGCTGGCAGGGGAGGAAGCCGGTCAGACCTGGCAGGCCCAAACGTGTTGTGAACGTCTGGTGGATCCCTCTGTCAGTAGGGTCTTCAACTCCCACCTCCGGAAGAGCTTCACCCAGACTCCGAGGGAGGTTGGAGACATGGAGTCCGAGTGGACCATGTTCTCCTCCTCCATTGTCGATGCGGCTGCTCGCAGCTGTGGCCGTAAGGTCTCTGGTGCCTGTCGCTGCGGCAATCCCCGAACCCGGTGGTGGCGCCCGGAAGTAAGGGATGCCGTCAAGCTGAAGAAGGAGTCCTACCTGGCCTTGTTGGCTTGTGGGACTCCGGAGGCAGCTGAGAGGTACCGGCAGGCCAAGCGTGCTGCAGCTCGTGCGGTCACAGAGGCAAAAACTCGGGTCTGGGAGGAGTTCGGAGAAGCCATGGAGGAGGACTATCGGTCGGCCTCGAAGAGGTTCTGGCAAACCATCCGGCGCCTCAGGAGGGGGAAGCAGTGCTTCACCAACACTGTTTACAGTGCGGGCGGGGAGCTGTTGACCTCGACTGGGGATGTGGTCGGGCGGTGGAAGGAGTACTACAAGGATCTCCTCAATCCCACTGTCACGTCTTCCGATGAGGAAGACGTGACGGTCAGCACCCCGGTCAGCATCTCATCTCTGCTGTTTGCAGACGATGTTGTTCTGTTGGCTTCATCAAATCAGGACACTTCATCAAATCAGCTGCTCTGGGGCTTTTTGCAGCCGAGTGTGAAGCGGCCGGGATGAGGATCAGCACCTCCAAATCTGAGGCCATGGTTCTCCACCGGAAAAAGGTGGTTTCCCCACTTCAGGTTGGTGGCTGAAATGAGTTTCCTTCGCAGGGTGGCTGGGCGCACCCTCCGAGATCGGGTGAGGAGCTCAGTTACCCGGGAGGAGCTCGGGGTAGAGTCGCTGCTCCTTCACGTCGAGAAGAGCCAGCTGAGGTGGCTAGGGCATCTGTTCCGGATGCCTCCTGGTCGCCTCCCTCGGGAGGTGCTCCAGGCATGTCCTATTGGAGGAGGCCTTGTGGAAGGCCCAGGACACGCTGGTGGGACTATGTCTCCGAGCTGGCCTGGTGTCACCTCGGGGTCCCCCCAGAACAGCTGGAGGAGGTGTGGGTCCCCAGAACAGCTGGAGGAGGTGTGTGTGGATCGGGAAGTCTGGGCATCTCTGCTGAGACTGCTGCCTCCACAACCCGGCCCGGATAAAGCGGAAGAAAATGGATGGATGGATGTCTATATACTCACTTATACGGGCCTGTGTGTCACTCATTATACTGTATGATTTCACACAGCTCTGAGTCGCTGTCACACCAGAGAATAGTCATGACTCTGATTATGCCTAAAGTAATGACAGTTTAATATTTGTGCCATAATGGAGGTTCTTCACTCTGAGCTCCTCATGAGCTCCTCTCACACAGTGATGAAAGTCTCTGAACAAATCAAATCTTTATTCCCCAAATGAGACGCCACAGACCAGAGGTAAAGATATAACCTTAGCACTAAACCACTGTAAACATTCCACGCCGGTTTAACCCGTTCCTCGCTGGCGGCGCTGGCGGAGACGCTGCGGCTGCAGCTCTGAGTGAAACGTCTAAACTTAGAGTTTCAGCTGTTTTTAAACGACTAAATTTAGAGTCCGCGTGGCTCGGTAGAGTTTCAGACCCAACATGGTCTGAGCAGCTCCTGAAGACGAGTCTGACCTGAATCTGAGGGAAACAGACCAAGAAGTCATTACTGAGACAAACTACTGCAGCACACAGTATCATTACTCCAGTAAGAGTAAGGATACTGCTCCTCAAATATTACTCCAGTAAGAGTACAGATACTTCTGCTCAAATATTACTCCAGTAAGAGTACAGATACTTCTGCTCAAATATTACTCAAGTAAGAGTACAGGTACTTCTGCTCAAATATTACTCCAGTAAGAGTACAGGTACTTCTGCTCAAATATTACTCCAGTAAGAGTACAGGTACTTCTGCTCAAATATTACTCCAGTAAGAGTACAGATACTTCTGCTCAAATATTACTCAAGTAAGAGTTAAAGTTGCTCAAGTACTGAAGTATTTGCTGTAGAGATCTGTTTAAATAAGAGTTTGATGAAAATGTGTCTGAACCCCCCTCTGTACGGAAACACGACGGGGACAAACCTTCCTCCTTGTTGTGAGTCAGTGGCATTGACAGAACATCTGCACAGCGCCACCTACTGTTCATAAAGTGTGCTTTATGGAGCCTTTATAGAAATGTAGAGGAGCTTAAAGTTTTATATCTTTCAAATGGAGTAAAAGTAGCACATTCTCCACACAAATGCAATGTGGCCCTCTGCTGGTGGAGCACCACATTGCACATATATTTGTAACACATTATATATAATTTGTTACAAATATATAATATCTATATTATATATTTGTAACACATTATATATAATTTGTTACAAATATATAATATCTATATTATATATTTGTAGCACATTATATATTATATATTTGTAGCACATTATATATTATATATTTGTAGCACATTATATATTATATATTTGTAGCACATTATATATTTATTAATTATATATTTGTAGCACATTATATATTATATATTGTAGCACATTATATATTTGTAGCAAATTATATATTATATATTTGTAGCACATTATATATTATATATTGTAACACATTATATATTATATATTTGTAGCACATTATATATTTGTAGCACATTATATATTATATATTTGTAGCACATTATATATTATATATTTGTAGCACATTATATATTTGTAGCACATTATATATTATATATTTGTAGCACATTATATATTATATATTTGTAGCACATTAACAGGTGTAAAATACCAGTCCAGATTCCTGTTGTAGCTCAGTGACTGTGTTTGTGTTTGAGCCGGAGCACTGGGCGCTGAGCCACGACCTGAACGGCTGCAGAGGCTGCGGCTGCGACGTGGGCGGAGCCAGAGACAATCTGTGAGTCACTGATCCACTGAAAACTATGTATAGGTCATTTTCTGTTTTTATCTCAAAATTATTTATTACGTAACAATGGACAAAAATGTTGATATTATTAGCATCGAACTCTAGATCATGGACGGAGCCAGGTTTATGGTTTTACTACATTTTAGAGACATCGATTTGCTCTACAGATGTTGATCAGATGTTTGTCTCTTACAGATGTTGACAGATGTGTGTCTCTTACAGATGTGCGGTGGACAGCGGTCAGTGTCGTTGCCGCAGTCACATGACCGGGCGGCAGTGCTCTCAGGTGGAGTCCGGCTTCTTCTTCGCGGCGCTGGATCATCTGCTTTACGAGGCTGAGCTCGCCACGCTCGGACAGGTCAGATGCCCTTCCATGTGTTTGTACAGTGTAGTTATTGAGCCGGATGCCTCCCATGTGTTTGTACAGTGTAGTTATTGAGCCGGATGCCCTCCCTTGTGTTTGTACAGTGTAGTTATTGAGCCGGATGCCCTCCCTTGTGTTTGTACAGTGTAGTTATTGAGCCGGATGCCCTCCCTTGTGTTTGTACAGTGTAGTTATTGAGCTGATGCCCTGCCGTGTGTTTTTACAGTGTAGTTATTGAGCGGATGCCCCCTTGTTTTAGTGTAGTTATTTGAACCGATGCCCTGCCGTGTGTTTGTACAGTGTAGTTATTGAGCCGGATGCCCTCCCTTGTGTTTGTACAGTGTAGTTATTGAGCCGGATGCCCTCCCTTGTGTTTGTACAGTGTAGTTATTGAACCGGATGCCCTCCTGTGTGTTTGTACAGTGTAGTTATTGAGCCGGATGCCCTCCCTTGTGTTTGTACAGTGTAGTTATTGAGCCGGATGCCCTGCCGTGTGTTTGTACAGTGTAGTTATTGAGCCGGATGCCCTCCCTTGTGTTTGTACAGTGTAGTTATTGAGCCGGATGCCCTCCCTTGTGTTTGTACAGTGTAGTTATTGAGCCAGATGCCCTCCTGTGTGTTTGTACAGTGTAGTTATTGAGCCAGATGCCCTGCCGTGTGTTTGTACAGTGTAGTTATTGAGCCAGATGCCCTGCCGTTTAGTTTAGTTTATTGGTTTATTGTGTAGGGACAGTGCAAGTTAATGAACAAGCCACACCGGATTGTAGCCTTGGGCTAATTTCCATCCGTCGTCCCCCATGCGCACTCTCAAACACACTCTCATTCATCCTGGCCTATTGTACATGTTTTTAGTGGTAGGGGAAACCGGAGTACCCGGAGGAAACCTACGCAGACACGGGGAGAACATGCAAACTCCACACAGAAAGGCCCCGTCCTTGGTGGGAATCGAACGCGGACCTTCTAGCTGTGAAGCACGAGCACTAACCGCTGTACTACTGTGCCGCCCGTGTGTTTGTACAGTGTAGTTATTGAGCCGGATGCCCTCCCGTGTGTTTGTACAGTGTAGTTATTGAGCCGGATGCCCTCCCGTGTGTTTGTACAGTGTAGTTATTGAGCCGGATGCCCTGCCGTGTGTTTGTACAGTGTAGTTATTGAGCCGGATGCCCTGCCGTGTGTTTGTACAGTGTAGTTATTGAGCGGATGCCTCCGTGTGTTTGTACAGTGTAGTTATTGAGCGGATGCCCTCCCGTGTGTTTGTACAGTGTAGTTATTGAGCTGGATACCCTCCCGTGTGTTTGTACAGTGTAGTTATTGAGCTGGATGCCCTCCCGTGTGTTTGTACAGTGTAGTTATTGAGCTGGATGCCCTCCCGTGTGTTTGTACAGTGTAGTTATTGATCCGGATGCCCTCCCGTGTGTTTGTACAGTGTAGTTATTGATCCGGATGCCCTCCCGTGTGTTTATACAGTGTAGTTATTGATCCGGATGCCCTCCCGTGTGTTTATACAGTGTAGTTATTGATCCGGATGCCCTCCCGTGTGTTTGTACAGTGTAGTTATTGAGCCGGATGCCCTCCCGTGTGTTTGCAGGGCTGCTCGGTGGAGGTGAGGGAGCACCAGCCTGGCAGACCTGCCTCCTGGACCGGCCTGGGCTTTGCCCACGTGCCTCAGAGCAGCACACTGGAGTTTACCATCGACAACGTCCCCTTCTCTATGGAGTACGACCTGCTCCTCCGCTATGAGTCACCGGTAACGCAGCCACAGCCGCCACACCTTTACACATCTGCATTTAAACTCTACAGTGTCTGTCGCCTGGTCCAGGTGACGTCACAAAATCAGCCAAACGTAATGTCCCGTTAATAACCAGGTGATACTTGGTTACTAACCTGTTAATAACCAGCTGATACTTGGTTACTAACCCGCAACTGTCCCGTTGGCAGATGCCCCGTGACTGGGAGGAGGTGCAGGTGACTCTGACCCGCCCCGGGCCCATTCCCACCAGCTCCCCCTGTGGCAACACCATCCCAGACGACGACCGCGTCCTGCTGTCTCTGCCGGCGACGACCAGGTCTGAAATAACAAAACTATTCACTGTTCAAAACACTCACTAAAACTTCACTAAAACTTCACTAAAACGTCACCGAAACTTCGCCGAAACGTCACCGAACTTCACTAAAACGTCACCGAAACTTCACCGAAACTTCACTAAAACGTCACTAAAACTTCACTAAAACTTCACCGAAACTTCACTAAAACGTCACCGAAACTTCACCGAAACTTCACTAAAACGTCACCGAAACTTCACCGAAACTTCACTAAAACTTCACCGAAACTTCACCGAAACTTCACAGAAACTTCACCAAAACGTCACCGAAACGTCACCGAAACGTCACCGAAACGTCACAGAAACTTCACCAAAACGTCACTAAAACTTCACCGAAACGTCACCGAAACTTCACCGAAACGTCAACGAAACTTCACCGAAACGTCACCGAAACTTCGCTGAAACATCACCGAAACTTCACTAAAACGTCAACGAAACTTCACTAAAACGTCAACGAAACTTCACCGAAACTTCACCGAAACTACACCGAAACTTCACCGAAACTTCACCGAAACGTCACCGAAACTTCACCGAAACTTCACTAAAACGTCACCGAAACTTCACGGAAACGTCAACGAAACTTCACCGAAACTTCACCGAAACGTCAACGAAACTTCACCGAAACGTCAACGAAACTTCACCGAAACTTCACTAAAACTTCACCAAAACTTCACTAAAACGTCACCGAAACGTCAACGAAACTTCACTAAAACTTCACCGAAACTTCACTAAAACGTCATCGAAACTTTGCCGAAACGTCACCGAAACTACACCGAAACTTCACCGAAACGTCACCGAAACTTTGCCGAAACGTCACCGAAACTACACCGAAACTTCACCGAAAGTTCACGAAAACGTCACCGAAACTTCACCGAAACTTCACTAAAACGTCACCGAAACTTCACCGAAACTTCACCGAAACGTCAACGAAACTTCACTAAAACTTCACCGAAACTTCACTAAAACTTCACCGAAACTTCACGGAAACGTCAACGAAACTTCACCGAAACTTCACCGAAATGTCACCGAAACTTCACTAAAACTTCACCGAAACTTCACTAAAACTTCACAGAAACTTCACAGAAACTTCACTAAAACGTCACCGAAACTACACCGAAACTTCACCAAAACTTCACGAAAACGTCAACGAAACTTCACCGAAACTTCACCGAAACGTCAACGAAACTTCACTAAAACGTCAACGAAACTTCACCGAAACATCACCGAAACTTCGCTGAAATGTCACCGAAACTACACCGAAACTTCACGGAAACTTCACGGAAACGTCAACGAAACTTCACCGAAACGTCAACGAAACTTCACGAAAACTTCACGAAAACTTCACCGAAACGTCACCGAAACTTCACCGAAACTTCACTAAAACGTCACCGAAACTTCACTAAAACGTCACCGAAACTACACCGTAACTTCACCGAAACTTCACAGAAACTTCACCAAAACGTCACCGAAACTTCACCGAAACGTAACCGAAACTTCACCGAAACTTCACTAAAATTTCACCGAAACTTCACTAAAACTTCACAGAAACTTCACAGAAACTTCACAGAAACTTCACCGAAACTTCACGAAAACGTCAACGAAACTTCACCGAAACTTCACGAAAACGTCAACGAAACTTCACTAAAACGTCAACGAAACTTCACCGAAACTTCACGGAAACTTCACGGAAACTTCACCGAAACGTCAACGAAACTTCACTAAAACGTCAACGAAACTTCACCGAAACTTCACGGAAACTTCACGGAAACTTCACCGAAACGTCAACGAAACTTCACTAAAACTTCACCGAAACTTCACGAAAACTTCACCGAAACGTCACCGAAACGTCACCGAAACTTCACTAAAACGTCACCGAAACGTCACCGAAACTACACCGTAACTTCACCGAAACTTCACGGAAACGTCAACGAAACTTCACCGAAACGTCACCGAAACTTTGCCGAAACTTCACCGAAACTACACCGAAACTTCACCGAAACTTCACGAAAACGTCACCGAAACTTCACCGAAACTTCACTAAAACATCACCGAAACTTCACTAAAACTTCACCGAAACTTCACCGAAACTTCACCGAAACGTCACCGAAACTTCACCGAAACGTCACTGAAACTTCACTGAAACGTCACCGAAACTTCACTAAAACTTCACCGAAACTTCACTAAAACTTCACCGAAACTTCACTAAAACTTCACCGAAACGTCAAGGAAACTTCACTAAAACTTCACCGAAACTTCACAGAAACTTCACCAAAACGTCACCGAAACGTCACCGAAACTTCACTAAAACGTCACCGAAACTTCACCGAAACGTCACCGAAACTTCACTAAAACGTCACCGAAACTTCACCGAAACGTCACCGAAACTTCACTAAAACTTCACCAAAACTTCACTAAAACTTCACCAAAACTTCACTAAAATGTCACCGAAACGTCAACGAAACTTCACTAAAACTTCACCGAAACTTCACTAAAACGTCATCGAAACTTCACCGAAACGTCACCGAAACTTCGCCGAAACGTCACCGAAACTACACCGAAACTTCACTAAAACGTCACCGAAACGTCACTAAAACTTCACCGAAACTTCACCGAAACGTCACCGAAACTTCACCGAAACTTCACGGAAACGTCAACGAAACTTCACCAAAACTTCACCGAAACATCAACGAAACTTCACTAAAACTTCACAGAAACTTCACCGAAACTTCACTAAAACTTCACCGAAACTTCACTAAAACTTCACCGAAACTTCACTAAAACTTCACCGAAACGTCACCGAAACTTCACTAAAACTTCACTAAAACTTCACCGAAACGTCACCGAAACTTCACCGAAACGTCGCCGAAACTTCACCGAAACGTCACCGAAACTTCGCTGAAACGTCACCGAAACTTCACTAAAACTTCACCGAAACTTCACTAAAACTTCACCGAAACTTCACTAAAACTTCACCGAAACGTCAACGAAACTTCACTAAAACTTCACCGAAACTTCACCGAAACTTCACTAAAACGTCACCGAAACTTCACCGAAACTTCACCGAAACGTCACAGAAACATCACCGAAACTTCACCGAAACTCACTAAAACTTCACCGAAACTTCACTAAAACTTCACCGAAACTTCACTAAAACGTCACCGAAACGTCACCGAAACTTCACCGAAACTTCACTAAAACGTCACCGAAACTTCGCCGAAACGTCACCGAAACGTCACCGAAACTTCACCGAAACGTCACCGAAACTTCACCGAAACTTCACCGAAATGTCACAGAAACGTCACCGAAACTTCGCCGAAACGTCACCGAAACGTCACCGAAACGTCACCGAAACTTCACCGAAATGTCACAGAAACGTCACCGAAACGTCACCGAAATGTCACAGAAACGTCACAGAAACGTCACAGAAATGTCACCGAAACTTCACCGAAACGTCACAGAAACGTCACAGAAACGTCACCGAAACTTCACCGAAATGTCACCGAAACTTCACCGAAACGTCACCGAAACGTCACCGAAACGTCACAGAAACGTCACAGAAACGTCACCGAAACTTCACCGAAACGTCACCGAAACTTCACTAAAACTTCACCGAAACGTCACCGAAACTTCACCGAAACGTCGCCGAAACTTCACCGAAACGTCACCGAAACTTCGCTGAAACGTCACCGAAACTTCACTAAAACTTCACCGAAACTTCACTAAAACTTCACCGAAACTTCACTAAAACTTCACCGAAACGTCAACGAAACTTCACTAAAACTTCACCGAAACTTCACCGAAACTTCACTAAAACGTCACCGAAACTTCACCGAAACGTCACAGAAACGTCACCGAAACTTCACCGAAACTTCACTAAAACTTCACCGAAATGTCACAGAAACGTCACCGAAACGTCACCGAAACTTCACCGAAACTTCACTAAAACGTCACCGAAACTTCGCCGAAACGTCACCGAAACGTCACCGAAACTTCACCGAAACGTCACCGAAACGTCACCGAAACTTCACCGAAATGTCACAGAAACGTCACCGAAACTTCGCCGAAACGTCACCGAAACGTCACCGAAACTTCACCGAAACGTCACCGAAACGTCACCGAACTTCACCGAAATGTCACAGAAACGTCACCGAAACGTCACAGAAATGTCACCGAAACTTCACCGAAACGTCACAGAAACGTCACCGAAACTTCACCGAAATGTCACCGAAACTTCACCGAAACGTCACCGAAACGTCACCGAAACGTCACCGAAATGTCACAGAAACGTCACCGAAATGTCACAGAAACGTCACAGAAACGTCACCGAAACGTCACCGAAATGTCACAGAAACGTCACAGAAACGTCACCGAAACGTCACCGAAATGTCACAGAAACTTCACAGAAACGTCACCGAAATGTCACAGAAACGTCACAGAAACGTCACCGAAACGTCACCGAAATGTCACCGAAACTTCACCGAAACGTCACCGAAACGTCACAGAAACGTCACAGAAACTTCACCGAAATGTCACCGAAACTTCACCGAAACGTCACCGAAACGTCACCGAAACTTCACTAAAACTTCAACGAAACTTCACCGAAACTTCACTAAAACTTCACCGAAACATCACCGAAACCTCACTGAAATGTTAATTTCACACACCAAATGGACCCATTACTATGAATGGAGCGGAAGAGCGATAATGTGTTTCTGATTAGTATATTATACAAACATCACTGTCCTGTTTGTCTCAGGTTCGTGGATATTAACCTTCTATCACCGGTATAGAAGAACTCAAATGCAACACTGGAAGGAGTAGAAGGAAACTGAAATATCTGAATAAGACTGAATAAACGGGCACCAAACAAAACAAAGAGGGAAAACTAAAATTTCCCCAATAGGACGTGTTTATTGATTAAGACAGGAACAGAAATCAGATCACTTTACAATCAGAATCAGAATCTCTCAGTAATTTCTCAGGCCTTGAAAGTCTCTCTTCACAGGTCGACAATCTAGCGAGAGACTGACTGAACTGAGGGAGTATATACTGTATATACCGTCCCCCGACTGGACGAGGGAGTGGGAGCAGCTGTGGAGAGCAGGAAAACATGAACAGGAACAGAGTGGATCAGGAGGTAAACAAAGACTAAATCAGCAGAATCATGACACCTTGTCCTGTCGGTCTCAGGTTCGTGGTCCCGCTGAAGCCGCTGTGTTTGGAGAAAGGCGTCTCGTACACGCTTCACTTCGACTTCAGACGATACCAAGACTTCAACTCGGTCCAGAGCGGATCCCACCACATCCTCGTGGACTCGGTCAGAGGCTTTGAAGCACATTCACACTCAGAACATCCTCACACACAGATACTAAAGCTGTTTTATTTCCCCTGACTCACAGATGGCTCTGATGCCGCGTCACTCGTCTCTCGACATGTTCGGCTCCGCTGACCCGGCCGCCGCGCTACGGAGGCAGGCGTTCGAGCGCTACCGCTGCCACGACACGGCGAGGAGCGTGACCCGCCCCGTCATGAGCGAGGCCTGCGCCAAACTCATCAGCAGCATGTCAGCACTCATCTACGATGGAGCGCTCGGTCAGTCAGTCTCACTGAAACATATTCCACGCTGCGGCGAGACGCTGCCAGTGAAACAGGATAAAGATATTAATATAAAACTTCTGCTGTCGATACGGACACAAATATGAGGAACATAATTATAACAATATTCAGTGATGAAATCTAAATAACGAGCCAGGTTTAAATGTCTGGTTTCAATTTGTGACAGATTTGCTCAGAGGGATTTTGGGTCTGGTTTAGTTTTTGAGTAAACAGGTTTTTAGTGAAAACAATGGTCAATAAATCAGGCAGAGAATGAGATATTTAAAAAATCCTTCTGTATAAAAACCTTCCAAATGTGGTTGAAGGATGCTGTCAGATGTTAAAGTTTAGTCCCTGTGTATATTCCTCCCGTCTTTAGCCGCTGCTGTCTCCACAAAGGAAATGACCATATTTGGATTACAGCGTCATCTCGGTCATAGCCTTTCCTGCTACACGTGGATACCAAACATGTCAGTATTTGTGAATGAAGAAGCGTGGGAAAGACCAGGGAGCCACACAGACATGTTGGAGTCACTTCCTGGATAAATCTCAGAGAGTAAACCTGGTAAGGAGAGAGTTTGGGCTGATTTTGACTCTGACAGAGTAAAAACTTAGGCATTACAAAAAAAAATAGCTTAGACTCTGTAATAATAATAATAATAAATTTTATTTGTATTGCACTTTACATATGAAAAACACATCTCAAAGTGCTACAGATAAAAACACAAAACATAGCACTAAAAACACAATATATATTAAAAGAATGCCGTATGAAATAAGTGGGTCTTTAGATTACTTTTAAAAACCTCAATAGACTGTGGCGCCCTCAGATGGTTGGGGAGGGCATTCCACAGTCGAGGCGCAGCTGCCTGGAAGGCCCTGTCTCCCATAGTGCGGAGTTTTGTCTTGGGGACCAGGAGTTGGTGGCTGTCAGAGGAGCGGAGCTGTCGGGTTGGTTTGTGACTGTTGATGAGTTCTTTAAGGTACACTGGTGCGCTGCCGTAGACACACTGATAGGTCAGGAGGCAGATCTTAAACTCAATCCTGAACCTAACAAGAAGCCAATGAAGTTTATGGAGGATGGGTGTGATGTGTTCAGATTTACGCACCCTCATCAGGACCCTGGCAGCGCAGTTCTGAATGTACTGCAGTCTCTGCAGGCTCCTGCCAGGAATCCCGACGAGGAGTGCATTACAGTAGTCGAGCCTGGAGGAGACAAAAGCATGGACCTCTGCATCGGGAAGGGAAAGGGAAGGGCGGAGTTTGGAGATGTTCCGGAGGTGAAAAATGCAGTCTTACAAATATGTTGGATGTGGGTATTAAATGATAGATGGGGGTCAAATCGAACCCCCAAGTTTGTAACAGAGGATGTGAGAGGAATGTCATGGCCAGCAAATGAGTAAACAGTTATGGGGGGGATCGGAGTTGGTGTGGGGTCCCAATGAGGAGACCTTCTGTTTTGGAGCTGTTTAACTGAAGGAAGTTGTCAGTCATCCATGCCTTCGTCTCCTCCAGGCAGGCAGTTAGTGTGGGGAGTGATGATGTGGGGGATGTGGGGTCCAACCTGACATAGAGCTGAGTATCATCAGCATAGCAGTGGAAGGCAACTCCATGCCTGCTGATGATGTGGCCCAGAGGGAGCATATAGATGGAGAAGAGAGTGGGGCCGAGGACTGAGCCTTGAGGCACTCCACATGTGACAGTGTGGGGTCTCGACCTGGCTCCCCCAGGACCACATACTCAACTCGATCGGTCAGGTAGGACCGAAACCACTGGAGTGCTGTGTGCGATATGCCGATGAAGTGCTGCAGACGGTGAAGGAGGATGGTATGATCAACGGTGTGGAAGGCGGCTGAGAGGTCCAAGAGCAGGAGGAGGGATGGAGAGCCCTGGTCAGCAGCCACCAGCAGATCGTTTGTGACCCTGACCAGGGCTGTCTCTGTATTATGACCAGAGCGAAAGCCGGACTGAAATTTTTCGTAGAGACTGTGTGAGTGAAGGTGGTTATGGATTTGGGTGACAATTACTTTTCAATTACTTTGGAGAGAAATGGGAGGTTAGAAATGGGTCGGTAGTTTGACATGGTATCCGGATCGAGGGAGGGTTTCTTAAGCCGAGGGTTAATAAGTGCAGTTTTAAGAGAGGTTGGAAGGTGACCAGATTGCAAGGAAGAGTTTATGATGGTGGTGATGAGAGGGCTTAAGGAAGTGATGTTTCCACCGGCAGCGTCTCGCCTTAAAGGGATATTTAGGATTTCTGACATAGGGCCTCATTTCCTAGTTATCCAGAGTGTTGTTGATGTCTGGAGATATTTTTTTCTTAAATTCATGCAGTTCTTATATTTGAAGAGTCTAGTGGCGCTAGGCTAATGCTAGGCTAGTGCATTTCTATGGTATCAGTTAGCCTGCATTAAAACAGTCTGACCCACTCCACAGTGCACCTGAGGTAAATCACTTATAACACCAGACTAACCATATAAATGTCTGTGTTAATAGAATAATGTTTGAAATATAACTGACCTTGTATCACATGAATTGCCGCATTTTGAGGAACTATTTTCTCGCAGATCACTCCGCCGCTGCGTTAGCTTACAGCCACGAAGCTGATGCTGCTCAAATATAAGTTATTTTAAATGATTCTATTAACACAGACATTTATATGGTTAGTCTGGTGTTATAAGTGATTTACCTCAGGTGCACTGTGGAGTGGGTCAGACTGTTTTTAATGCAGGCTAACTGATACCATAGAAATGCACTAGCCAAGCATTAGCCTAGCGCCACTTAGCTCTTCAAATATAAGAACTGCATGAATTTAAGAAAACATATCTCCAGACACCAACAACACTCTGGATAACTAGGAAATGAGGCCCAGTGTCAAAAATCCTGAAATATCCCTTTAAACAGATCATTACATAAACATGACTGTAAGTTAAAACGCTTCTGTCTGATGTGTAGCATGCCAGTGCGACCCGCAGGGCGCCCTCAGCTCTCTGTGTGACGTTCGCGGCGGGCAGTGCCACTGTCGGCAGAATGTGATGGGACGCCGCTGTGACCAGTGTGCCCCGGGAACCTACGGCTTCGGACCCAACGGCTGCATCGGTGAGAGTCACTTTTTACTGTTCGATGTGACGTCTTATTAAGGATTAGGGCGGGCAACTATTGAACGATATCAGTCTGGTATTGGAAAAAAAGTTTAAGTTCTACTGGTATCGGAAAAATGTAAGTATCGAAAGCAGAAACTGAAAAGAAATCTCTCTTTAGATCCAAGTTTTGATGCTGTTGGACCAGGGACAGGATTAAAGGAAATGATTTGGTTTTGGCTCAAATAAATAAATAAATCAATCAATCATTGGTTTTGTGTAGCCCAATATCACAACAGGAGTTGCCTCATAGGGCTGCACCGAACATTAAGGCAATAAACAGAGCAGTAAATAAGACAATGTAAAGTTCAGGTGAATCAAGTATCCAGGCAAACATAAAGTCCAAATAAGCGTCAGCAGTGGGTGGGACGAGCGGCGCGGGTGTCCCCTGTCCTTAGACTCTCCAGCACGGCAAGGAAAAACTCAAAACCCAGTGGGAGAAAAGAGAAACCTTGGGAGAACCACAGAAGGAGAGATCCACTCCCATGGACGGACAGGCTATAGAGACCAGGGCCGATGGAGTCCCTTCAGCAGACGGGCCAAGATCGAGACCGTCTAGTCCTTGTTGTCAATCCAGTAGGCAGGGTTCCTCCATTCAGCCGGGTTCCTCCGCTCGATCTAGACAGGCACTCCCAAGGGGAGTGGGACAGGAGACACCATGTGAATAGTAATGAACAGACTACAGATAAAATAAATATTGTTTCATAATGAGACAAGGTTTGCAGTAAGAAGAGGAAGAGGATAGCGCTCAGTGTACCGTACTTCCCACAGCAGTGTTTCTCCTAAGGCAGCTTTACTTCAGGCTGTGGGTTAGAGCTTTACCTAACTGACCTGATCATAAATGATTGTTTCCCCCCATTTTTATTTATTTATTTATTTTTGCCCCAATTTTCCCCCTCATTTTTGCACATTTTTAATCATTAATATTTTCCCTATTTCCCTCCTTTTTTTTAACCAAATTTTCCTCAAACATTTTACCCCAAATTTCCTTGTTTTCCCAATTATTTCCCTTATTTTGCCCCATTTTTTCCCCCAAAACAAATTTATGCAATTCTTCTTAATTTTGCCCCATTTTTTCTCATTTTCCCAATTTGTATTCTCTCTTTTTGCTATTTTTTTTTATAACAATTTATTTCCCCCCATTTTCTGCCCAACACAATTTTACACACATTTTCCATTTTCCACATTTCTTGACACTGGAGACGAACCCGATATTGTAAATGTGCAGATCTTCCTCACATTATTGTTCTGTTTTCTGGTTCTGGACGACACATACTTTAGTATCGGTATCGGGAAATGATCGTTCAGGTATCGGGAACAAACACAAGTATCGTTTCAGTCCCGCCTGTAAAGGATGAAAGTATTTATCAAAGCTTTATTATTTTATTCATGCGTCTCTGTCCTTCAGCGTGCGGCTGCAGTGCAGACGGCGCCCTGTCCCGTCTCTGTGACAAGTTCTCGGGGCAGTGCCAGTGTCGCCCCGGGGCGTTTGGGCCGCGCTGTGACCGCTGCCAGTCCGGCCACTGGGGCTTCCCCAACTGCAGACCCTGCCAGTGCAACGGGCACGCTGACGAGTGTGAGCAGACGGCTGGGGCCTGCACCAACTGTCGGGACAACACCGGGGGAGACAAGTGTGAGAGGTGAGGGGGAGACAACACCCGGGGAGACAAGTGTGAGAGGTGAGGGGGACCGGGGGGAGACAAGTGTGAGAGGTGAGGGAGACCGGGGGAGACAAGTGTGAGAGTGAGGGAGAGACAAGTGTGAGAGATGAGGGGGGAGACAACACCCGGGGAGACAAGTGTGAGAGGTGAGGGGGGAGACAACACCCGGGGAGACAAGTGTGAGAGGTGAGGGGGGACCGGGGGAGACAAGTGTGAGAGGTGAGGGGAGAGACAACACCCGGGGAGACAAGTGTGAGAGGTGAGGGGGGACCGGGGGGAGACAAGTGTGAGAGATGAGGGGGGAGACAACACCCGGGGAGACAAGTGTGAGAGGTGAGGGGGGAGGCAACACCCGGGGAGACAAGTGTGAGAGGTGAGGGGGGACCGGGGGGAGACAAGTGTGAGAGGTGAGGGGGGAGACAACACCCGGGGAGACAAGTGTGAGAGGTGAGGGGGAGACAACACCCGGGGAGACAAGTGTGAGAGGTGAGGGGAGAGACAACACCGGGGGAGACAAGTGTGAGAGTGAGGGGAGAGACAACACCGGGGGAGACAAGTGTGAGAGGTGAGGGACAAAAATGTTTCCGTACCATTTTTTGGACATTTTTAGCTGCATGTTTCAAATTTTTTTTTTATAAAATGGTGACCGTTTTTTACCGAACGGAGTAAAAATGCAGAATTTTTTTTTGAAAAAGTGTGATCCTTGTCATCCTTTGACATTTTTCCTACATTTTTTTTCAAATTCAAATTTCATTCAAATTCAAATTCACTTTATTTATCCGTTAGGAACTTCATTTGCAGACGAAGTGTCAGTACGGGCCCGATAAAAACAGCACACACAACACAATCAACATGTGCAATAATAAATACATTAAAACAACACAGTGATAGACCAGGTCACACAGCCATTTATTCAGCAGGCGGATGGAGGGAGGACCTGAACCTGCGTCCTTACGGTAACAGGGTGTAGTGAGAGTGCAGAGGGGGGTGAGGGGTCTGTGGAGATCTGGGTTCCTTTCTTTAGAACTTTGGAGTCATAGATGCTCCTGAGTGACTCCAGATGAACGGTTGTGTTTCAGACTCTAAGATTTAAAACAATGAGCCCGTTAGATTTCTTCCTTCTTTAGTAAAACTATGTCCCTTTTGCAGATGTGCCAACGGTTACTACGGTAACCCGGTGCTGGGCAGGCGTCGGGCGGCCAGTGTCGCCCATGCCCGTGTCCCGACGGCCCCAACAGCGGGCGGCCACTTCGCGCCTCCTGTTACCAAGACAACCGCAGCCGCCCCGCACGCACGCCAGATACTCTGACAAAAAAAAATATGACAGGGGAGGCAAGGTGGCAACACTGGGCTACACAGGTGAGTCAGACACTGTGAGTCAGACACAGGTGAGTCAGACACAGGTGAGTCAGACACAGGTGAGTCAGACACAGGTGTGAGTCAGACACATGAGTCAGCAGACACATGTGAGTCAGACACAAGTGTGAGTCAGACACAGGTGAGTCAAACAGAGTAGAAAGATCAGACACAGGTGAGTCAGACACAGTGGGTCAGCACAGGTGAGTCAGACACAGGTGAGTAGACACGGTGAGTCGGTCACACAGGTAGTAGACACAGGTGAGTCAGACACAGGGTGAGTCAGACACAGTGAGTCAGGTCGACACATGAGTCAGACAAGGTGGTTCAGACAGGCAAACGGTGAGTCGACACAGGTGAGTCAGACACATGTGAGTCAGACACAGGTGAGTCAGACACATGTGAGTCAGACACAGGTGATCAGACAGTGATAGCACAGTGAGTCAGACAAGGCAGGTGAGTCAGACACAGGTGAGTCAAGGTCGACACAGGTGAGTCAGACACAGTGTGAGTCAGACACAGGTGAGTCAGACCAGGTGAGGTCAGACACGGTGAGTCAGACACAGGTGAGTCAGGACACAGGTGAGTCAGACACAGGTGAGTCAGACACAGTGATAAGACACAGTGATCAGACACAGGTAAAAAAGGATCAGACACAGTGAGTCAGACAAGTGAGTAGACACAGGTGAGTCAGACACAGGTGAGTCAGACCAGGTGGTCAGACACGGTGAGTCAGACACAGTGAGTCAGACACAGGTGAGTCAGACAGGACAAAGGTGAGTCAGAACACAGGTGAGTCAGGACACAGGTGGTAGTAGACAGTATCAGACACAGGTGAGTCAGACACAGTGGTAGACACAGTCAGGTCAGGCACAGGTGAGTCAGACACAGGTGGTCAGACACAGGTGAGTCAGACACAGGTGAGTCAGACACAGGTGAGTGACACAGGTGAGTCAGACACAGGTGAGTCAGGTAGCACAGGTGAGGTCAGACATCAGGGAGTCAGCAAGGTGAGTCGACACAGGTGAGTCAGGTCAGACACAGGTGGTCAGACACATGAGTCAGGTCAGCACAGGTGAGTCAGACAAGTGAGCAGACACAGTGATCAGGTCAGACACAACACAGGTGAGTCAGACACAGGTGAGTCAGACACAGGTGAGTCAGACACATGTGAGTCAGACACAGGTGAGTCAGACACAGGTGGTCAGGTCAGACACAGGTGAGTCGACACAGGTGAGTCAGACACAGGTGAGTCAGACACAGGTGAGTCAGAACATGTGAGTCAGACACAGGTGAGTCAGACACAGGTGAGTCGAACGGTGAGTCGGGGAGACACAGGTGAGTCAGACACATGTGAGTCAGACACAGGTGAGTCAGACACAGGTGAGTCAGGACACATGTGAGTCAGACCACAGGTGAGTCAGCAGTCAGCACAGGTGAGTCAGAACACAGGTGAGTCAGACACAGGTGAGTCAGACACAGGTGAGTCAGACACATGTGAGTCAGACACAGGTGAGTCAGACACAGGTGAGTCAGGTCAGGCACAGGGTAGTCAGACACAGGTGAGTCAGACACATGTGAGTCAGACACAGGTGAGTCAGGGAGCGCACAGGTGAGTCAGACACAGGTGAGTCAGGACACAGGTGAGTCAGACACAGGTGAGTCAGACACAGGTGAGTCAGGACCACAGGTGAGTCAGACACAGGTGAGTCAGACACATGTGAGTCAGACATGTCAGGTGAGTCAGACACATGTGAGTCAGACACATGGTCAACACAGGTGAGTCAGACGTAGCCACAGTGCTGAGTCAGACACAGGTGAGTCAGACAGGCCACAGGTGAGTCAGACACAGTTGAGTCAGACACAGGTGAGTCAGACACATGTGAGTCAGACACAGTGAGTCATGGTCAGGCACAGGTGAGTTCAGACCACCAGGTGAGTCAGACACATGTGAGTCAGACACAGGTGAGTTCAGACCACATGTGCAGTTCAGGACACAGGTGAGTCAGGTCAGACACAGGTGAGTCAGACACATGTGAGTCAGGTCAGAAACATGTGAGTCAGACACAGGTGAGTCAGACACAGGTGAGTCAGACACAGGTGAGTCAGACACAGGTGAGTCAGGACACAGGTGAGTCAGAACACATGTAAGTCAGACACAGGTGAGTCAGACACATGTGAGTCAGGACACATGTGAGTCAGGACACAGGTGAGTCAGGACACAGGTGAGTCAGACACATGTGAGTCAGTCAGACACAGGTGAGTCAGACACAGGTGAGTCAGACACATGTGAGTCAGACACAGGTGAGTCAGGGTCAGGCACAGGTGAGTCAGACACAGGTGAGTCAGACACATGTGAGTCGACACAGGTGAGTCAGACACAGGTGAGTCAGACACATGTGAGTCAGACACAGGTGAGTCAGGTCAGGCACAGGTGAGTCAGACACAGGTGAGTCAGACACATGTGAGTCAGACAACAGGTGAGTCAGACACATGTAGTCAGACACAGGTGAGTCAGACACAGGTGAGTCAGACACATGTGAGTCAGCACAGGTGAGTCAGACACATGTGAGTCAGACACAGGTGAGTCAGACACAGGTGAGTCAGACACAGTGGTCAGGTCAGAACAGTGAGTCAGACACAGGTGAGTCAGACACAGGTGAGTCAGACACAGGTGAGTCAGACACAGGTGAGTCAGACACAGGTGAGTCAGACACATGTGAGTCAGACACAGGTGGTCAGACACAGGTGAGTCAGACACAGGTGAGTCAGACACATGTGAGTCAGACACAGTGAGTCAGACACAGGTGAGTCAGACACATGTGAGTCAGAACAGGTGAGTCAGACACATGTGAGTCAGACACATGTGAGTCAGACACAGGTGAGTCAGACACAGGTGAGTCAGACACAGGTGAGTCAGACACAGGTGAGTCAGACACGGGTGAGTCAGACACAGGTGAGTCAGACACAGGTGAGTCAGACACATGTGAGTCAGACCACATGTGAGTCAGACAACAGGTGAGTCAGACACAGGTGAGTCAGACACATGTGAGTCAGACACAGGTGAGTCAGACACATGTGAGTCAGGTCAGACACATGTGAGTCAGACACAGGTGAGTCAGACACAGGTGAGTCAGACACAGGTGAGTCAGACACATGTGAGTCAGACACAGGTGAGTCAGACAATGAGTCAGGTCGACACAGGTGAGTCAGGACACAGGTGGTCAGACACAGGTGAGTCAGGTCAGACACAGGTGAGTCAGACACAGGTGAGTCAGACACAGGTGAGTCAGACACATGTGAGTCAGGTCAGACACAGGTGAGTCAGACACAGGTGAGTCAGACACAGGTGAGTCAGACACATGTGAGTCAGGTCAGACACAGGTGAGTCAGACACAGGTGAGTCAGACACAGGTGAGTCAGACACATGTGAGTCAGGTCAGACACAGGTGAGTCAGACACAGGTGAGTCAGACACGGGTGAGTCAGAGCTCCGCCTCTAACCCCTCCCTCTCCCCCAGGTCCGCGCTGTGAGGAGTGCGCCCCGGTTACTATGGAAACCCCTCAGTGCCCGGCGGGCGCTGCCAGCCGTGTGAGTGCAACAACAACATCGACATGTCGGACCGCATGGCGTGTGACGGAGCCACGGGCCGGTGCCTGAAGTGCCTTTACCACACGGAGGGACCGCACTGCGACACGTGTCAGAGCGGTTACTATGGCGACGCCTCGAGACGCAACTGCAGGAGTGAGTCTGACTCCGGCCCACTCTCCTAGTGCATTGTGGAAATTTGAGAGCACTATTAAACTAGTGAAGCTCAGATCGTCGTCTGGACTGGGTTGGCTGAGGACGTTTTGCTAAAGGTAAACCCAGCTACAGAGTCCTGTATATCCTTTAGTGTCAGGAAGATCACAGTGAGCAGAACATGGAGGAAACCAAGCAGCTCCTCTTCATAAGAATGTATCAGCATCACAGGAAAACAGCAGTGGTCCACAGTCAGATGAGCATCTCCATCTGAAAGCATCTAACCAGACTTTGGAGGATAAAGAAGCCAAAACTGTCAGAACTATGTTTTATTTTATAAGGACATTAAGTTAGTGTTTGGTCTTTGTCTGATGAAGGTCAAAACACCGAAATGCTCTCTTAATGTCCTGACAAATAAAATATATTTTTGCAAGGTTTGACAGTTTTGGCAGACTGGATTTTTCCTGAGCGTTGTAACATGGGCTGCTCCTCATACTGATGTGCCAAGTCCTCTTTCTGAAGATAAAGGAGCTAAAATACTATCCAGGTAGAAGAGATGGTTTGAGAGGAGAGGAGGCATTGACGACGCTCCTTTGTCCAGGTTAAGGGTCGTCTCTCAGCAGAACAAAGACATGTTTTTATTGATAGAAGAAAGCGACGCAGACACAGAGAGAACATGGAAACTCCACAGAAAGGCCCGTCCAGGGACTGAACACAGGACACAGGACCTTCTTGCTGTGAAGCAGGAGCGGCGCTAACGCCTATAGGCAGGGTCAAGGCTGTCCTGACTCCTCCTCCTGGGAGGGCCTGAGTCTTATATCAGAGCGCTCTGGCCTGGGTCTAGTGTCACATTCTGATCATAACAACGTCCTCAACTCAACCAAACCCAGTCCAGTCGACGGCTTAAGCTTCACTACGATGAATGCTTCCTGGACGAATGAGAGCCTGCACAACACTTAAGAGCACTAAATGGCGTCCCAGAGGAACAGAGTGAACAGAGACTCGGCCTCGTTAATCCTGCTCTTCCTGTTGCAGAGTGCAGCTGTAATTCCCTGGGCACAGACAGAGGGCAGTGCCCGAGCAGAGACGAGTGCTCGTGCCAGCGCTCCAGCGGGGCAGCTTGCCAAGTGTTCTGCCCACGTCATGGCTGTCATGTAGACCACTGCTGCGCCCAATCACTGGAACCCTACGCGGGCGGCTGCCAGGTCCTCGTGACTGCGACCCCAACCAACGCCCTGCAGCGCCGGCCGCAACGAGGTACCATTTCCCAAAACCAAAGCAGGCAGGAATGTGTATCATTAAACAACATTTCTATACCAGTACTTAACCAATACTTTTTCCCGAATACTCAAATATGTGTCGTCTAGAAACCAGAAAAAGAACAATAATGTGAGAAGAGCTGCAACATTTACAGATATCGGGTTCATCTCCAATGTTCAAGGAATGTGGGAAAATGGGAATAATTTAGGGTGAAAGACGTTGGGAAATTATTAGTATACAAAAATGAGCAATGAGGGGGGGAAATGGGAAATTAATTGGGGCCAAATGTTGGACAAACATTTGAATAAAATTTCGGGAGAAACCTTGGGCAAACTGGGACTAAAAATCACTGTCCAAAAAGACAAAACTATGGTCTACAAAACAAAATTCCGCTGCAGTTTGACTGAGTTCTTGCCCAAAGTCTTCCCGTACAGATCACGTGTGTCCGAGTTGGTTTGAATCGAAACATTCCCCTCATTCCCTTTTGAGCTGAATGTTTAAAGATTCTTAGTAAATGAATTGGGCCAAGATTTTCCTGCATAAAGATTTAGATTATGGCATTAAAAGAAGAAGGAAACCCAGCTCAACAAATTTTACAAATTTAACCAGAAATAGTCTTTTATTGTTAAATTAACATTATGTTCTGTCTTTTAGTTTGACACAAAATATTTTCAGTATCCTGATAGTAAACAGAAGAGTCGTTAAAGGAACTTGTGACGGTGCCCAGCCCTACACTCACTGATCAGCGCGAGCAACGTGTGCATGAGATGACCTCACTGTGTTGTGTTGAAGTCTCAGCGGGCAGTGGCCGCTGTCGCAGCGGCTCGGGGGAAAGACCTGCAACAGACTGCGGGAAAAGACTTGGGGCGCCCTTCGGACACAGTGCGAGTTCAGTTTACTGTCCCCCTTTACACTGCGCCCATAATCAGTTTAAAACTCTCCAACCAGCATCTCGCCAGCTCTCTTCTATTGAAAATGAAGAACTAAAATTCGAGTTGTTTCTTTGAAATATCATTCTTTAGCGACTTAATTTCCTGGTGAACCCCTGGTACGATCACAATTTTACAACGGTCTTTGAGCTGGTCTAGCTCTCGATGTTCCTGCTGTGTTTAAAGGAGCTTGCGAGTAAAAAAAGGTCTCGAGAGCCCTGGTTAAAGATCAGTTCAGTGCTTAATTTTGTAATATGAGTAGTTTTAGGAACATTTAGGAGATCTGATGTGATGGATTCGGGGGAAACAGGCCAAAAAACAGTTGCTGAAGACTTCATTTAAACAACATTATTCACTTAAAATCTTTTGCCGGGATCCTTTGCCTTGAAAACTGAAGGTGAGCGAAAGCGTTCCCCAAATGAGGGATCAAAATTATTGCACTGGTTACAATGTACACTAATTTACAGGTTACCTACCATTGTTTTCTTCATTAAGAGCAAAGTTTTCTGCAGCCTGTTGACGTGTATTTATCTGTTTCTCTGCAGCCTGTGACTGTATTTATCTGTTTCTGCTGCAGCCTGTGACTGTCTTATCTGTTTCTCTGCCAGCCTGTGACTGTAATTTATCTGTTTCTCTGCAGCCTGTGACTGTATTTATCTGTTTCTCTGCCAGCCTGTGACTGTCTTATCTGTTTCTCTCAAGCCTGTGGCTGTATTATCTGTTTCCTCTGCAAGCCTGTGACTGTATTTATCTGTTTCTTCTGCAGGCTGTGACTGTATTTATCTGTTTCTCCGCAGCCTGTGACTGTATTTTCTGTTTCTCCGCAGCCTGTGACTGTATTATCTGTTCTCACAGCCTGTGACTGTATTTATCTGTTTTCCCAAGCCTGTGCTGTATTATCTGTTTTCTCGCAGCCTGTGACTGTTATTTATCTGTTTTCTCTGCGCCTTTGACTTATTTATCTGTTTCTCCACAGCCTGTACTTATTTATCTGTTTCTCTGCAGCCTGTGACGTATTTATTCTGTTTCCTCTGCAGCCTGTGACTGTATTTAGATCTGTTTCTCTGCAGCCTTGTGACTGTATTTATCTGTTTCTCTGCCGCTGTGACTGTATTTATCTGTTTCCCACGCCCTGGACTGTATTTATCTGTTTCTCTTGCAGCCCTGTGACTGTTATTTCTGTTTCTCTTGCAGGCCTGTGACTGTATTTATCTGTTCTCCACAGCCTTGTGACTGTATTTATCTGTTTCTCCGCAGCCTGTGACTGTATTTATCTGTTTCTCTGCGCCTGTGACTGTATTTATCTGTTTCTCTGCAAGCCTGTGACTGCTTTATCTGTTTCTCTTGCAGCCAAGCCTGTGACTGTATTTTATCTGTTTCTCTGCAGCCTGTGACTGTATTTATCTGTTACTCTGCAGCCTGTGACTGTTATTATCTGTTTCTCCACAGCCTGTGACTGTATTCCTATTGTTTCCTCTGCAGCCTTGTGACTTGTATTTATCTGTTTCTCTGCAGCCTGTACTGTATTTATCTGTTTCTCCACAGCCTGTGACTGATTTATTTATCTTGTTTCCTCTGCAGCCTGTGACTGTATTTTATCTGATTTCTCGCACCGCCTGTGGACTGTATTTATCTGTTTTCTCCGCAGCCTTGACTGTATTAATCTGTTTCTCTGCAGCCTACGTGCATGTATTGATCTTTGTCTTTCTACACGTCCCTCTGTACTGTCTTTATCTTGTTTCTCTCCGCAGCCTGTGACTGTATTTATCTGTTCTTCCGCAGCCTGTGACTGTTATTTTAATCTGTTTCTTGCAGCCTTGTGACTGTATTATCTGTTTTCTCCACATCTCTTGCTGACTGTTCTTTATCTGCTTTTCTCCGCGCCTGTGACTTAATTTATTCCTGTTTCCTCGTGCAAGCCTGTGACTGTATTTATCTGTTTTCTGCAGCCTGTGACTGTATTATCTGTTTCTCTTCAGCCTGTGACTGTATTATCTTGTTTCTCTGCAGCCTGGTGACTGTCTTTATCTGTTTTCTGCAGCCTGGTGACTGTATTTTCTGTTTCTCTGCAGCCTGTGACTGTATTTATCTGTTCTCCACAGCCTGTGACTGTTTTATCTGTTTCTCCGCAGCCTTGACTGTATTTTATCTGTTTCTCTGCGCCTGTGACTTATTTATCGTTCTCTGCAGCTTGTGATGTCTATCTGTTTCTCTGCAGCCTGTGACATGTCTTTATGTTCTCTGCAGCCTGTGACCTTAGTGTATCTGTTTTCTCTGCAGGCCTGTGACTGTATTTATCCCTGTTTCTCTGCAGCCGTGCTGTATTAATCTGTTTCTACCGCAGCCTGTGACTGTATTTATCTGTTCTGTGCAAAGCCTGTGACTCGTCTTTATCTGTTTCTCTGCAGCCTGTGACTGTATTTATCTGTTTTCCAAGCTGTGACTGTATTTATTGTTTCTCTGGCAGCCTGTGGACTGTCTTTATCTGTTTCTCTGCAGCCTGTGACTGTATTTATCTGTTTCTCTGCAGCCTGTACTGTATTTATCTGTTCCTCAGCTGTGACTGTATATTCTGTTTCTCCGCAGCTGACTGTATTTATCTGTTTCTCTGCAGCCTGTGGGATGTCTTTATCTGTTTCTCTGCAGCCTGTGACTGTTATTTATCTTTTCTTCCACAGCCTGTGACTTATTTATCTGTTTCTCGCAGCCTGTGACTGTCTTTATCTGTTTCTCTGCAGCCTGTGACTGTATTTATCTTTTCGCAGCCTGTGACTGTATTTATCTGTTTCTCTGCAGCCTGGACTGTCTTTATCTGTTTCTCTGCAGCCTCGTGATGTATTAATCTGTTTCCTTCTGCAGCCTGTGACTGTATTTATCTGTTTCTCTGCAGCCTGTGGACTGTCTTTATCTGTTTTCTCTGAGCCTGTTGACTGGCTATTATCTGGATTTCTCTTCTAGTGCACCTTGTTGACTTCTTTATCGTGTTTCTCTGCAGCCTGTGACTGTCTTTATCTGTTTCTCTGCAGCTGTGACTGATTTATCTGTTTCCTCCACAGCCTGTGACGTATTTATCTGTTTCTCTGCAGCCTGGGACTTCTTTATCTGTTTCTCTGGCAAGCCTGTGACTGTCTTGTATCTGTTTCATCTGCAGCCTGTGACTGTATTATTGTTCTCTGCAGGCCTGTGACTGTGTCTTTAATCTGTTTCTCTGCAGCCCTGTGACTGGTATTATCTTGTTTCCGATCTCGCCAGCCTGTGACTGTATTATATCTGTTTCTCTGCACCTGTTGACGTCTTATCTTTTGCTCTGCAGCCTTGTGACGTATTAATCGTTTCTCTGCAGCCTGTGACTGTCTTTATTCTGTTTCTCTTGCAGCCTGTGAACTGTATTTTATTCTGTTTCTGCCTACGGCCTCTGACCCTGCTCTTATCGTTTACCTTCTGCCCCAAGACCTGTGACTTATTTATCTGTTCTTGCAGCCTGGCTGTTTATCGTTCTCTGCGCCTGTGACTGTTCTTATCTGTTTTTTCTGCAGCCTGTGACTGCTTTATTTATCTGTTCTCTGCAGCCTTGACTGTCTATCTCGTTTCTCTGCAGCCTGTGACTTTGTATTATCTGTTTTCTGCAGGCCTGTGACTTGTATTTTATCTGTTTCTCTGCAGCTGTAGACTGTATTATCTGTTCTGCGCCCTGTGATCCTGTTTTATCTGTTTCTCTGCAAGCCTGCTGACTGTTTTATCTTTTCTCCACAGCCTGTGAACTGTCCTTTAATCTGTTTCTCTGCAGCCTGTGACCTGTATTTATCTGTGTTTCCTCTGCAGCCTGTTTGGCTTGTAAATTTTCTGTTTTTCTCTGCAGCCTGTTGACTGTATTATTTGTTTTCTCTGCAGCCTGTGACTGTCTTTATCTTTTCTCTGGCAGCCTGTGACTGTATTAATTCTGATTTCTGCAGCCTGTGACTGTCTTTATCTGTTCTCTGCGCCTGCTGACTGTATTTATCTGTTTCTCCAACGGGCCCTGTTGGGGTGGGAACTGTCTTATCTGTCCTCTGCAGGCCTGTGACTGTATTTATCTGTTTCTCTGCAGCCTTGTGACTGATATTTATCTGTTTCTCTGCAGCCTGTGACTGTCTTTAATCTGTTTCTCTGCAGCCTCTGCTGTATTTATCTGTTTTTCTCTGCAGCCTGTTGACTGTCATCATGTTTCTCTGCAGCTGTGACTTATTTTCTGTTTCTCTGCAGCCTGCGACTGTATTACTGTTTCTCTGCAGCCTGTGGACTGTTATTTATCTGTTCTCTGCCAGCCTGTGACTGTCTTTATCTGTTTCCTCTGCAGCCTGTGACTGTTATTATCTGGTTTTCTCCACAGCCTGTGACTGTATTTATCTGGTTTCTCTGCAGCCTGTGACTGTCTTTATCTGTTTCTCTGCAAGCTGACTGTATTTATCTTGTTTCCTCTGCAAGCCTGTGACTGTATTTAATTCTGTTTCTCCACAGCCTGTGACTGTTTTATCTGTTTCTCTGAGCCTGTACTGTATTAATCTGTTTCCTCTGCAGCCTGTGACTGTATTTATCTGTTTCCCACAGCCTGATGACTGTATTTATTCTGTTTCTCCGGAGCCTGTGACTGTATTTATCTGTTTCTCTGCAGCCTGTGACTGTATTTATCTGTTTCTCCACAGCCTGTGACTTGTATTTATCTGTTTCTCTGCAGCCTGTTGACGTGTCTTTAATCGTTCTCTGCAGCTGTGATGTATTATCTTGTTCCTCTGAGCCTTGACTGTATTTATCTGTTTCTCACAGCCTGTGACTGTATTTATCTGTTTCTCTGCAGCCTGTGACTGTATTATCTGTTCTCCGCAGCCTGTGACTGTATTTATCTGTTTCTCTGCAGCCTTGACTGTCTTTATCTGTTTTTCTCCACAGGCCTGTGCTGTCTTTATCTGTTTTCTCCACAGCCTGTACTTCTTATCCTGTTTTCTCCGCAGCCCTGTGACTGTATTTATCTGTTTCCTCTGCAGCCTAGTGCTGTATTTATCTGTTCTCTGCAAGCCTGGACTTATTTACTGTTCTCTGCAGCCTGATGACTGTATTTATCTGTTCTCTGCAGCCTGTGCTGTCTTTATCTGTTTCTCTGGCAGCTGTGACTGTATTATCTGTTTCTCTGCAGCCTGTGACTGTAATTTATCTGTTTCTCACAGCCTGTGACTTATTTATCTGTTTCTCCGCAAGCCTGTGACTGTTATTTATCTGTTTCTCTGCGCCTGTGATGTATTTATCTGTTCTCTGCAGCCTGTATGACTGTCTTTATCTGTTTCTCTGCAGCCTGTGACTGTCTTTATCTGTTTGCTCTGCAGCTGTGACTTGTGAGTATTCTGTTTCTCTGCAGCCTGGACTATTTATCTGTTTCTTGCAGCCTGTGACTGTATTTATCTGTTCTCGCAGCAGCCTGTGATCTGTATTTATCTGTTTCTCTGGCAGCCTGTGGACTGTCTTTATCTGTTTCTCGCAGCTTTGACTGTTTATTTTATCTGTTTCTCCACAGCTGTGACTGTATTTATCTGTTTCTCTGCAGCCTGTGACTTTGTCTTAATCTGTTTCTCTTTGCAGCCTGTGACTGTATTATTCTGTTTCTCTGCAGCCTGTGACTGTTTTATCTGTTTCTCTGCAGCCGTGACTGTATTATCTGTTTCTCCGAGCCTGTGACTGTATTTTATCTGTTCTCTGCCAGCTGTGACTGTCTTTATCTGTTTTCTCTGCAGCTGTGACTGTATTTATCTGTTTCTCACAGCCTGTGACTGATATTTATCTGTTTCTCTGCAGCCATGTGGATGTCTTTTGTTCTCTTGCAGCCTGTGGACTGCTATTATCTGTTCTCTGCAGCCTGGACTGTATTTATCTTTCTCTGCGCTTGAACTGTCTTTATCTGTATTCTCTGCAGCCTGTGACTGTATTATCTGTTTTCCTCTGGCCTTGTGACTTTGTATTTATCTGTTTCTTCTCAGCCTGTGATGTCTTTATCTGTTTCTCGCAGCCTTGAACTGTATTAATTCTGTTTCTCTGCGCCTGGTGACGTCTTTATCTGTTTCTCTGCAGGCCTGTGACTGTCTTTATCTGTTTCTCTGCGCCTAGGACTGATTTATCTGTTTCTCCACAAGCCTTGACTGTATTTATCTGTTCTCTGCAGCCTGTGACTGTCTTTATCTGTTTTCTCTGCAGCCTGTGGACGTGTGTCTTTATTGTTTCTCTGCGCCTGTGACTGTATTATCTGTTTCTCTGCCAGCCTGTACTGTCTTATTCTTTTCTCTGCAGCCTGTGACTGTATTAATCTGTTTTCCTCTGCAGCCTGTGACATGTATTTATCTGTTCTGCACCTTGACTGTCTTTATCTGTTTCTCTGCAGCCTGTGACTGTATTAATCTGTTTCCTCTGCAGCCTGTGACTGTCTTTTATCTGTTTCTCTGCAGCCTGGTGACTATTTATCTGTTTCTCCCCAGCCGTACTGTCTTTATCTTTTCCTCTGCAGCCTGTGGACTGTAATCTGTTTTCTCTGCAGCCTGTGACTGTATTATCTGTTTCTCTCAGCCTTGACTGTCTTATCTGTTTCTCTGCAAGGCCTGTTGACTGTATATCTGTTTCTTCGCCAGCCTGTGACTGTTCTTATCGTTTCTCTTGCGCCTGTGACTGTACTTATCTGTTTCTCTGCAGCTGTGATGGTATTTATTCTGTTTTCTCTGCAGCCTGTCGACTTGTATTTATCTGTTCTCTGCAGGCTGTGACTGATTTATCTGTTTCTGCAGCCTTGTGACTTCTTTATCTGTTCTCCACAGCCTTGGTGCTGTCGTTATCTGTTTCTCTGCAGCCTGTGACTGTATTATCTGTTTACCTCTGCAGCCTTGTGACTTATTTATCGTTCCTCTGCAGCCTGTGACTGTATTTTATCTGTTTCTCTGCAGCCTGTCTGACTGTCTTTTATCTGTTTCTCTGCAGCTGTGACTTGTATTAATCTGTTCTCTGCAGGCCTGTACTGTCTTATCTGTTTCTCTGCGCCTGTGACTGTATTTATCGTTTCTCCACCAGCCTGTGACTGTCTTTATCTGTTTCCTCTGCCAGCCTGGACTTATTTATCTGTTTCTCTCTGCAGGCCTTTGACTGTATTTTATCTGTTTCTCTGCGCTGTGATCTGTTCTTTATCTGTTTCTTGCAGCCTGTGACTGTATTTATCTGTTCTCTGCAGCCTGTGGACTGTCTTTATCTGTTTCTCTGCCAGCTGTGGACTGTATTATCTGTTTCTCTGCAGCCTGGACTGTATTTATCTGGTTTCTTCTGCAGGCCTGGACTGTATTTATCTGTTTCTCTGCAGCCTGTGACTGTCTTTATCTTTCCTCTTGCAGCCTGTGAGCTTATTATCTGTTTCTCCACAGCCTGTGACTGTATTTATCTGTTTCTCTGTCGCCTTGGCTGTCTATCTGTTTCTCTGCAGCCTTGACTGTATTATCTGTTTCCTCTGCAGCCTGTGACTGTGATATTTATTCTGTTTTCCACAGCCTGTACGATTTATCTGTTTCTCTGCAGCCTGTGACGTATTAATCTCCTCTGCAGCCTGTGACTGTATATCTGTTTCTCCACAGCCTGTGACTGTATTTATCGTCTCCGCAGCCTGACTATTTATCTGTTTCCTCTGCAGCCTGTGACTGTATTTATCTGTTTCTTCCACGCCTGTGACTTGTTATTTATTCTTGTTTCTCTTGCAGCCCTGTGACTGTTATTTCTGTTTCTCTTGCAGGCCTGTGACTGTATTTATCTGTTCTCCACAGCCTTGTGACTGTATTTATCTGTTTCTCCGGGGCGGCCCCTGTGGAAAACTGTATTTATCTGTTTTCTCCACAGCCTGTGACTGTATTTATCTGTTTCTCTGCAGCCGTGACTGTATTGTATCTGTTTCCCGCAGCCTGTGAACTGTATTTATCTGTATCTCTGCAGCCTGTGACTTCTTTATCTGTTCTCCACAGCCTGTGACTGTCTTTTATCTTGTTTCTCTGCAGCCTGTGACGTATTATCTGTTTCCTCTGCAGCCTTACTGTAGTTTATCTGTTTCTCTGCAGCCTTGAACTGTATTTATGCGTTTCTCCGCCAGCCTGTGACTGTTTTACTGTTTCCCGGCAAGCCTGTTGACTGTATTAATCTGTTCTCTGCAGCCTGTGACTGTTCTTTATCTGTTTCTTCTGCAGCCTTGCTGTATTTATCTGTTTCTCCGCAGCCTGTGACTGTATAATCTGTTCTCTGCAGCCTGTGACTGTATTTACTGTTTTCTCCACAGCCTGTGATGTCTTATCTGTTTCTCTGCAAGCTGTGACCCTGTATTTATCTGTTTCCTCTGCAGCCTGTGACTGTATTTATCTGTTTCTCCGCAGCCTGTCGACTGTATTAATCTGTTTCTCTGCAGCCTGTGACTGTATTTATCTGTTTTCTCTGCAGCCTGGTGACTTTATTTATGTTTCCTCTCAGCCTGTGACTGTATTTATCTGTTTTCCGCAGCCTGTGACTGTATAAATTCTGTTTCTCGCAGCCTGCTGACTTTTTATCTGTTTTCTCCGCAGCCTGTGAACTGTTTAATCTGTTTCTCTGCAGCCTGTGACTGTATTATCTGTTTCTCTGCAGCCTGTGACTGTCTTATCTGTTTCTCCGGCAGCCTGTGACTGTATTAATCTTTCTCTTGCAGCCTGTGACTGTAATTTATCTAGTTTCTCTGCAGCCTGTGACTGTTATTTTAATCTGTTCTTGCAGCCTGGACTGATAATCTGTTTCTCTGCGCCTGTGAGTATTATCTGTTTCTCCGCAGCCTGTGACTGATTAATCTGTTTCTCTGCAAGCCTGTGGACTGTATTATTATCTGTTTCTCCGCAAGCCTGTGACTGTATAATCTGGTTTCTCTGCAGCCTGTGACTGTCTTTATCTGTTTCTCTGCAGCCTGTGACTGTATTTATCTTTTCCGCCAGCCTGTGACTTTATTTATCTGTTTCCTCTGCCAGCCTGTGACTGTATTATCTGTTTCTCTGCAGCCTGTACTGTATTTTATCTGTTTCCTTCTGCAGCCTGTGACTGTATTTATCGTTTCTCCGAGGCCTGTACCTGTATTTATCTGTTTCTACTCTGCAGCCTGTGACTGTTATTAATCTGTTCCTCTGCAGCCTGGACTGTATTATCGTTTCATCCGCAGCCTGTGACTTATTATCTGTTTCTCGCTAGCCTGGACTGTATTTATCTGTTCTCTTGCAGCCTGTGACTTGTATTTATCTGTTTCCTCTGCAGCCTTGACTGTATTTATCTGTTTCCTTCTGCAGCCTTGTGGACTGATTTATCTGTTTCTCCCGCAGGCCTGTGACTGTATATCTGTTTCCTCTGCAGCCTGTGACTGTATTATCTGTCCTCTGCCAGCCTGTTGACTGTTTTATCTGTTCTCCGCGCCTGGTGACTGTAATTAATCTGTTTCCTCTGCAGCCCTTGTGACTGTATATCTGTTTTCTCCGCAGCCTGTTGACGTATTTATCTGTTTCTCTGCAGCCTGTGACTGTGTATTTATCTGTTTTCTCCACGCCTGTGACTGTATTAATCTGTTCTCTGCGCCTTGGACTGTATTATCTTGTTTCTCTGTAGCCTGTGACTGTCTTCTATCTGTTTCTCTGCAGCTGTGACTGTATTTATCTGTTTCTCCGCACCTGTGGACTGTCTTTATCTGTTTCTCTGCAGCCTGTGACTGTATTTATCTGTTTCTCTGTAGCCTGACTGATTTATCTGTTTTCTCTGCAGCCTGATGACTTGTCTATCTGTTTTCTCTGCAAGCCTGTGACTGTCTTGCTATCTGTTTTCCTCTGCAGCCTGCTGACTGTATTATTCTTTTCTCTGCAGCCTGTGACTGTCCTTAATCTGCTTTTCCTCTGCAGCCTGTGACTTGTATTTATCTGTTTTCTGCAGCCTGTGACTGTATTTACTCTGTCCCGCAGCCTTGTGACGTGTTATTATCTGTTTCTCTCAGCCTGTGACTGTCTTTATCGTTTTCCGCAGCCCTGTGGAACTGTAATTTATCTGTTTCTCGCGCCCTGGACTTATTAATCTTTTCTCTGCAGCCTGTGACTTATTAATCTGTTTCTCTGCAGCCCTGTGATGTATTAATCTGTCTCTGCCAGGCTGTACTGTATTTATCTGTTTCTCCGCAGCCTGTGCTGTATTTATCTGTTTCTCCGCAGCCTGTGACTTGTATTTATCTGTTTTCTCCACAGCCTGTGACTGTATTATCTGTTTCTCCGCCAGCCTGGACTGGGTATTTATCTGGTTTTCACAGCCTGTGACTGTTTTAATACATGTCTCCGCAGCCTGGCTGTTATTTAATCTGTTTCCTCTGCAGCCTTTGACTTGATTTATCTGTTTCTCCACGCCTTGCTGATATTTATTGTTTCGACAGCCTGTGACTGTATTTATCTGATTTCTCGCAGCCTGTGACTGTATTTATCGTTTCTCGCCAGCTGTGACTGTATTTATTCTGTTTCTCTGCAGCTGTGACTTAATTTTCTGTCTCTGCGGCCTTGTGACTGTATTTATCTGTTTCTCCGCAGCCTTGTGACTGTATTATCTGTTTCTCTGCAGGCTGTGACTGTATTATCTGTTCTCCACAGCCTGTGACTGTATTTATCCTGTTTCTCTGCAGCCTGTGACTGTATTTATCTGTTTTCCTTGCAGCCTGTGTGACTTGTATTTATTCTGTTTCTCCGCAGCCTGTGCACTGTATTATCTGTTTCTCCGCTGCCTGTGACTGTTATCCGTTTCTCCACGAGCTGTGACTGTATTATCGTCTTGTTCCTCTGCAGCCTGTGACTGTTATTATCTGTTTTCCACAGCCTTGACTGTCTTTATCTGTTTTTCCTCCACAGCCTGTGACTTGTATTTATCTGGTTTCCTCTTGCAGGCCTGTGACTGTATTTATCTGTTTCTTCTTTGCACGCTCTGTGACCTGTTATTTATCTGTTTCCCACAGCCTGTGACTGTTCTTATCTGTTTCTCTGAGCCTTGTGACTGTATTTATCTGTTTCTCCCACAGCCTGTGCTGTATTTATTCTGTTTCCTCCTGCAGCTGTGACTGTAATTTATCTGTTCTCTGCAGCCTGTGACTGTTTATCTTGTTTCTCTGCAGCCTGTACTGTATTTATTGTTTCCTCTGCAGCCTGTGGACTGTCTTTATCTTGTTTCTTGCAGCCTGTGACGTGTCATTTATCGTTTTCCGCGCCTGTGACGAATATCTGTTTCTCTGCAGCCTGTGACTGATTTATCTGTTCCTCCGCAGGCCTGTGACTGTTTTATCTGTTTCTCTGAGGCTGTGCTGTTATTTATCTGTTTCTCTGCAGCCTGTGCTGTATTATCTGTTTCTCGCAGCCTGTGACTGTCATGTTATTCTGTTTCTCCGCAGCCTGTGACTGTATTTATCTGTTTGGTGTGCTCTGCAGCCTGTGACTGTATTTATTCTGTTTCTCCGCCAGCTGTGACTGTATTTATCTTTCTCTGCAGCCTGTGTACTGTATTTATCTGTTTCCTCCGCAGCTGGACTTGTATCTTATCTGTCTCTGCGCTGTGACTGTATTTATCTGTTTCCTCTTGCAGCCTTGTGACTGTATTATTCTGTTCTCCGCAGCCTGTTGACTGTATTAATCTGTTTCTTCTGCAGCCTGTGGACTGTATTTATCTGTTCTCCGCCAAGCCTGTATGTATTTTATCTGGTTCTCTGCAGCCTTGTGACTGTATTTATCTGTTTCTCTGCAGCCTGTGACTGTATTTTATCTGTTTTCCTGCAGCCTGTGACTGTATTTATCGTTTCCCCAGCCTGTGACTGTATTTATCTGTTTCTCTGCAGCCTGTGACTGTATTTTCTGTTTCCTCTGCAGCCTGTGACTGTATTTATCTGTTTCCTCTGCAGCCTGTGACTGTATTTATCTGTTTCTCTGCAGCCTGTGACTGTATTTATCTGTTTCCTCTGCAGCCTGTGACTGTATTTATCTGTTTTCCTCTGCAGCCTGTGACTGTATTTATCTGTTTCTCTGCAGCCTGTGACTGTATTTATCTTTGTTTTTCTCTGCGCTGTGACTGTCTTTATCTGTTTCTCTGCAGCCTGTGACTGTCTTTATCTGTTTCCTCTGCAGCCTGTGACTGTATTTATCTGTTTCTTCTTGCAGCCTGTGACTGTATTTATCTGTTTCTCTGCAGCCTGTGACTGTATTTATCTGTTTCTCCACAGCCTGTGACTGTATTTATCTGTTTCTCTGCAGCCTGTGACTGTATTTATCTGTTTCTCTGCAGCCTGTGACTGTATTTATCTGTTTCTCTGCAGCCTGTGACTGTATTTATCTGTTTCTCCGCAGCCTGTGACTGTATTATCTGTTTCTCTGCAGCCTGTGACTGTTTTATCTGTTCTCTGCAGCCTGTGACTGTCTTTATCTGTTTCTCTGCAGCCTGTGACTGTATTTATCTGTTTCTCTGCAGCCTGTGACTGTATTTATCTGTTTCTCTGCAGCCTGTGACTGTTTTTCTGTTTCTCTGCAGCCTGTGACTGTATTTATCTGTTTCTCTGCAGCCTGTGACTGTATTTATCTGTTTCTCTGCAGCCTGTGACTGTATTTATCTGTTTCTCTGCAGCCTGTGACTGTATTTATCTGTTTCTCGCAGCCTGTGACTGTATTTATCTGTTTCTCTGCAGCCTGTGACTGTATTTATCTGTTTCTCTGCAGCCTGTGACTGTATTTATCTGTTTCTCTGCAGCCTGTGACTGTATTTATCTGTTTCTCTGCAGCCTGTGACTGTATTTATCTGTTTCTCTGCAGCCTGTGACTGTATTATTGTTTTTACCTTGTTTTTTCTGTTTCTCTGCAGCCTGTGACTGTCTTTATCTGTTTCTCTGCAGCCTGTGACTGTATTTATCTGTTTCTCTGCAGCCTGTGACTGTATTTATCTGTTTCTCCACAGCCTGTGACTGTATTTATCTGTTTCTCTGCAGCCTGTGACTGTATTTATCTGTTTCTCTGCAGCCTGTGACTTGTTGGCTATTCTATATCTGTTTTTGTTATAATAGGCTTTAATGATTATATGAAACTGTGTTGATTGTAATCTGTGCTGGTGTGGTGATTTGAATTGAATTGTTGTCCTAACTCTTTGAGTCCACTGGGGGGTAGTGTGTTAGAAGGAGGAGTCAGATCGCGCTGAATAAACATCCTAGAGTACTGATTGGTTCGACAAGGACACGCCTACTGCATCATGTACTTTTGTTTGTGGTTAGGGGGAGGACTCTGTCTCTCTCTCCTCGCTGCTGGTTCGATCAACATGTGTCCCTGGGGACGGCTGGCATAACTTCTGTATTAGATTGTAAATTTAGGGAATAAAACAATGATTTTTGATTTTAAGAGAACGAGCATCCGTATTCTTTTTCATCCTTATTTTTGAACATTTTCTTTAATTGGTGACCCTGCCGTGAGATGAAAGAGAATGGGAGCGCTCGAACAAAGAAATGTGGTTGCTTGCCAGAAACAGACGTACAAGGTAAGAAAATACCTTAATTTGTTCATATTGGCTATGAAAAAAAAAAAGAAAACGCTTGTACGTCTGTTTTATGGTGTTTGAGATTTTGAGACCACGCTAAATTTAAAAATAAGAAATAAATAAAAAACGAAACTTAAGAAAATGCAACTTAACTAATTTGTGTGACGTGTTCAGACTGTACGCCTTACAGCGTCAAAAAATGTCCCTATAAGACCTGTCTAGTTACGTTTTATCGAAGTTACATCATTTTAGCCGTGCCTCAGAAAAACAGGCCGCAGTGCACACATGCTTGAATCTCTTTGTTTTGAAAAATACCTGCTGTTTAAAATAACTACTTTACCATTTTACCATTTACATGTCCCATAAATTGTTAGCTTCTCATTGTCTGTGTAGAATATTTCCTAGTATTTAAGTGTATTTCCTGTTCAAATGTTGTGCAGGCTTAGTCAGGCCTTGTGGTTAGCTGTTAGCCGCGTTAGCTTGGCGATCGCTAGCATCTCATAGTTGATAAAAAGCATTTAAAACCGGGTGTTAAGCACATGTGTTGGGCATAGTTTAGCGTGTGACCATGGTGATGGCTGCTTTGTGTAGTTAAAGGCTTTATTTGACGATTGTTTGAGCATGATGTTTATGCTGTCTGTTTTCTGCTGGGCTGCTAAGCTAGCTTGAGAACAAAGGGCTAACATTAGCATTAACTTTAGCTTTAAGCTTTTAGGCCTTAACAGGTAGCAGGACATTAAAACACATTCTCAGCGGAGATCTAGCCACTGTACATTGTTTGGCATCGCTTTTGCTATTGGGTGTGGAGAATTAAAGAAGCACTGTTTTTTTTTTTTTTTTTCTTTGTTGCTGCTTTTTATTTACACAGTAATACCGGAGGCCGCCATTCTTGTAGTAAAAACACACGGCCGCCATATTTGTAGTAACAACATACCACCACTAAACTTTTACCAAATCCATTCCGTAAATCCATTTCGGGTTTTGAGTTACCACCATAGACAGTCTGTGTAATCCAGTCCGAGTCCGTGTTTTTTACGGATCCAGTCCGTTTTTTGATTTTGGCTTCTTTTGTTTTGAGCATAACACAGATTCATAAACTGTGGAACTCGCTGTTAAATATTAAACATAAATATAAGGAAAATCCAAACACCCATGGAAAAACTAAATAATAGCCTAACATTGCAACAACATAATTTTTTCCTATTTCTTAAAGTATTTTCAACCTATATCTGAGGCTTTTGGAGCATTTTTTGTCTGAACACGTATAATCTTGTTAAAGCAACTAAAGTATAATTGAAGTCATCTTGACGGCCAGCAAAGAGGGTGAGAGGTGTCTTGTTTTTGTCTTGTTTGTGTCTTGTTTTTTTTTTCTCTTTTTTTGTGTCTTGTTTTTGCCTTGTGGTGTGTGTGGTTTGTTGTAGGGATGAGTGATGTGACAAAATAGAATATAACATACTGTGTCTTATTGTGTAAAAGGTTAAACGGAGCAGATGGCTCTGGCGATCGTACGACGGTCTGATGTCACATTGCTCTGCCCTAGATTGTTGGTGATATAAAAAGATAAAATAACAATAAAAAATATAACATTAGAAAATGATATATAAAAAGAAGGAAGACACGGGCGCACAAGTCGAGTTTCGGGAGTCTTGTTAGCTAGTGGGGTTTCGGGAGTTGTGCCATGGCTCTTTCTAGTGGAGTTTCGGGAGTACGTTATGTCGCTGAGCATTGTGAGATTGGCAGCAATTGTAAACTAGTAAATAAAACTAGTGAATCCTGTAGCCAGCGGTGACTCAGCGGCTGGCGGAGTTGTTCCATGGCTTTCTAGTGGAGTTTCGGTAGTGTTCCATGGCTTCTTAGCTAATGTTCCACGGATGGGTGGAATTTCCGAACTCTATGACTCTTAAGTGGACGGCGATTTCACTTTTTAGGTTTTGGGATTATAATTGGCTAATAATCTCGGTAAATTGTTTTGGTGGACGTGTTTTGCCTTGGTTTGCGTCAGAGCACGAACCTAAAAGCCACCCCGTAGACTGGTAGGATTGAACAGACGTGTTCACCTGTTGTGACGTTCTTGGTTACACGCTGAAGAGTTTGTGGCCTTCAGAAAACCAATGTATATAAAAGAAGAGGAGAGTAAAGAGTAAAGAGTAAAGAGTAAAGAGTAAAGAGTAAAGAGTAAAGAATTAAGTGTTAAAGTACTGGCCAGGTTATGTTATTATGTTATGATATTTGTGAATATTCTACTGGCCAATTACAAATGAGCTCTTGTATGGCCAGGTTAGATATTTGTACATGTGGTGATGGGATTATTGTGAAATTCTGGTGTCTTGTTGTCTTGTTTTGTTGTCATATGTGTTTATTGTGGAGCGACGAGTGTGTGACGAGTGTGGAGTTTGTGTGAACAAACGAGGTTGAATGAAATTTTTTGTATAACTGAAAGCAGATTGTGAGTGGCATGAAGGACACATGTATGAATGTTGTGTGGATGAAGCAAAGAAAGAAAACTGAGAAATTATTAAACATGAGGTCTCTGTATCCGGGCATCTATGTAAAGGAGGTGTGGAGGAAATAGCTCCCCTCCTGAAAAAGGGAAAACATCCAGAATGTATAATAACGAAGTTATTATTATTTTTAGACATTTCTGCTGAAGGCAGTGCTATGTCTCAATAGCATAAAATTGCTATTTTTGAAATATCCAAAATTAACTAATGTGTGATAGATGCTATTTTTTTTATTTTTGTGTGTGTCTATCGTGAATAGAACATTTTAGGCCCCGAAAGAGAGGTTTCTAAAAAAAAAATTAGAATCTCTCTCTCCACTGTGGTGACATGGAATGAGAACAAAAGTGTTTATAGGTTATAACTTTGGATGCATTGATTTGGAGTACAGACCGTTATCCATTTAAAGTTTATGTTTGTTTATGCACCATCTTGGATGCATTACTAAAAGTTATGAAGAAGCAATATGCAAAATTTTGAATTATTATTTTTAGGAGACCAAATAAACAAATTTAATAAATTAATGAATACATTTATGGTACATAATATGGTGTATGCCATTGACCCGAAGTGAGAGCAAGCTGAACTAAAAATACAAAGAAAATTAAGTGCAACTTTTAAAGATGCAGCTTAAAGAAGTAAGCAACAAAATGTAATAAAGAAAAATCTAAAAAGTTTACCTAAATGTGGAGCGATTTATGGTTGTGGTGGTTTTGATGATAATTGTGGTTAAGGTGTTTTCAGACGAGATCCAGAACCAAAATTGGACCAGCAACGTTCGAGAACGAGGCGGTTGCAACAACGCTGAGGGCCATTCCTGGCGGTGGGTGTACAGCCATGGCAGAATTTGTGTTACCAGTGAACAGACAGTCTCTTGGCATGTTGGTGCAGACAGGTGAAACACATCTGAACTATAAGTTTGTTACCTGACACCACATTAGTGGGCTTCTTGGAAGAACCACAGGGTCTGTGAGCTGCCACCACCCCAGAGCCTATTGGTCTCGCAGGACAATGGTTGCTGACGCTTGAACTGGACCCACCACAAATCATCTCTGCACACCGCCTAATCACCCGTAAATTGCTACACAAGAAATTTTATTATGACAAATTAAGATTTGGTATATGGAGAAGCTTTTAAGGCTAACTTTAAGGGACATAAAGGCTCCCTTAAACCAACAAAATTGTAAAAGGTAAACACGGTGTGACTGCAAATTGTTTACACCTGTATTGGAACAATAATATGAAATGTCTTGTTTTGATTCTCATTTGCTCTCTCTCCTGGACAACAGGCTAAAATTAGGCCTCATGATCAAAGTGCTGAGTGAAACAAAACAAACGTTTTGTAACATTTTTTGAATTTTTCAAATGTCCTGTACTCTTAATCTGTGTCTTATTTTTTTTTTAGATGTTAATGCTAGACTTGTATCAGTTTTTTTAAAATATTCCAATTCATTCCACGACACAATGGTGGAGAATCATTTTCACTAGCTGAAAAATATCTTTAAAATGCACCAAATATGTAGTGGTCCTTAAGACCTGATGATGCTGGCTTATTTACTAACAATGAATCAATTATCTTTAAAATTACAACTAAATTCAAAGATTAGAATACCTCAATACAAAATTTTAATGTGAAGCCTTAGAGGGCATTGTTATGTTGGAGTAATAGAACTCTATAATTATAAATTGCCTAAATGGTCTTAGACTGAAATGAATTGGGCTTTGGCCCTTCCTCTTGCTCTGCTCTCGGTGCTCAGTCCGTGAGCAGACCAACAGGTTACTCTTATGAGCTTTTACTGGCCGATTGATGCCTGGATCCGGCTCCTCTTTGCTCATGGGACTAAAGAGGACCCTGATTTTGACAAGATTGTATGTTATATTGGAACTATGTTTACTGATTTAGTTTTTTAAGTTTATTTACCCAGAATCTGAAGTCTCTGCTGTCATTCCCGGGAGCTGCTGAGAATGCTCCTTGCCAACCTTGCCTGATTCTGGGCCGCAATTGGACTGAACAGAGTTGGTCTGATCGTTTTTGGAGTTATGGCCAGGACCTGATACGCTGTTGCCAAGGTCCCAGAGAAACCAGACGAGTGGTCTCACACCTATCACTCGCCCTGTTGAACCACATTGACTCAGTAAAACCAAATAGAATCTCCATGGACTTGCCCTAACATTTGTTAGTTTTTGTTCATTTTTTCTTTGTGTTGATATATGTATTGTGTTGGTTTTTGCAGTTGCCGACAGTATTAATCTCCAGTGAACCTTTGAGCTGGTTTGCTGTGTTTCCTGTTCAAGGATAGAGGTCTCATCTATGGAAGGTTGTTTTTACACGTTTACAATGACTCTTTGTTGGACTGAGTTTTCCTCAGTCCAAAAAGGAGGTGTTAATTATGGGACGATTATAATTTGGCTTATTTTGGGCACGGGAAAGAACAAATGCAAATATATTTAAAATACAAACAAAAAGTGACAAATTGATTTTATAAAATGTTATGGCAAACTACGATATAAGACATACGTTTCAGATATAGATACATTTTATAATGCTCTGTTTTCGGCATTTGTTGCAGTTCTGTGATGCGCACACAGAATTGTGCAAGTGTGGAGAACAAGAGGCTAAAAGGAGTTTATTCTCTACAAATTTAGGATTAATGAAACCTGTGTGCTTATATCCCTGAATTTTCCAGATAAAATTGACAACATTCCAATAGATAAATCAAGTTAAATAGTTAAACTTGAGTACAGCCATATTTTACAAAATTAGCTGGCATGGTCGTCCACCGGCTCACGGTGAGCGATCTTGATGAGAATTTTTTTTGTAATTTTTTTAATGTCTGTCTGTGTTTCTGTTACAGAACTCTGTTTTGGTTCCTTGCCTCTGTGGGTGCACGTAAGTGGTTGTAATTATGAGAATAGTAGACCCAAATGATTAAATATGATTAAATGTGGAAAACAAAACAAACAAAACAAAACACACCAAACAAAAAAACACCCTAGTGGTGAGTATATGATTATATAGCACAGACGCCGAAGCTGCACAGACAGAGGCAACAACCAACGACTAGTTGAAGAACATTTCATCTGTAACTGTAATTTCATGATAAATATTCAGTCTGATTGCGATGTCTTAGGAGACATCGAAAGGAGGATTGTTGGCTATTTCTATATCTGTTTTTGTTATAATAGGCTTTAATGATTATATGAAACTGTGTTGATTGTAATCTGTGCTGGTGGGGCGATTTGAATTGAATTGTTGTCCTAACTCTTTGAGTCCACTGGGGGGCAGTGTGTTAGGAGTCAGATGGCGCAGACGCAGAAGAAGTGTCAACAAGGAAACGCCTACTTCCTTTGTCTATAAAAAAGCCAGGCAGGGAGCAGCTCGGCCCTCTTCTTGCTCCGACCCCTGGCTGGCCACCCGAGATCATCATGTAGCCTTTACCATAGTTTCTGTCTTAGATTGTAAAATCAGGGAATAAAACAATGATTTTGATTTTAAGAGAACGAGCATCCGTATTCTTTTTCATCCTTATTTTTGAACACTTCTTTAGACTGTATTTATCTGTTTCCTCTGCAGCCTGTGACTGTATTTATCTGTTTCTCCACAGCCTGTGACTGTATTTATCTGTTTCTCTGCAGCCTGTGACTGTATTTATCTGTTTCTCTGCAGCCTGTGACTGTATTTATCTGTTTCTCTGCAGCCTGTGACTGTTTTTTTTTTTGCTTACTGTATTTATCTGTTTCTCTGCAGCCTGTGACTGTATTTATCTGTTTCTCTGCAGCCTGTGACTGTATTTATCTGTTTCTCTGCAGCCTGTGACTGTATTTATCTGTTTTTCTGTTTTTCTCCACAGCCTGTGACTGTATTTATCTGTTTTCTCCACAGCCTGTGACTGTATTTATCTGTTTTCTCCACAGCCTGTGACTGTATTTATCTGTTTTCTCCACAGCCTGTGACTGCGACTGGCGCGGCATCGACAGCCCTCAGTGCCACCGCCGGACGGGTCACTGCTCGTGCCGCCCCGGGGTGTCGGGCGTCCGCTGTGACCAGTGTGCCCGCGGCTTCTCCGGCCTCTTCCCCAACTGTCTGCCCTGCCACCAGTGCTTCGGTGACTGGGACCGCATCGTGCAGGTGAGAGGCGTCGCAGAGGCAGGAGTAGGGCTGAAGACCGTTAAACACCAGGCTGGGATCAGGAAAATACAGGAACCTTCTCTCTTTAGGTCCACGTTTTGATGCTGTTGGTCCAGGGACAGCATTAAAGGACGTGACTTGGCTGTTTCAACTTAAATAAAGGATTTTTCTCCCATTTTGACCAATTATTTTTAAGTAATTTTTCCCAAATATTGTACACATTATTATTTTTTGCCCCATTTTTTCTTCTTTCCCCAATTTATTTCCCTCATTTTTGCCCATTTTTTAAGACAAGTGTTCCTTAATTTTGCCACAATTTCTCCAAAAATTCCCTCATTTCTTCCCAAATATTTTCCCACTTTTTCCCACATTTCTTGACATTGAGGATGAACCCGATATTGTAAATGTGCAGATCTTCCACACGTTATTGTTCTGTTTTCTAGTTCTAGATGACACATATTTTCGTATCGGTATCGGAGACCGTATCGGTTAATTATCAGTATCGAAAACCAAATATCGTTGAAGCACGTGCAATGGAAAACATGTAACGGTGCCCAGCCCTTGGCAGTAGGAGACTTTACCCCAGTGGAAAAGTCTCTCCAGATGTTTCAGTGAACAGAGGATAAACAGCAGATGTTTGTTTGAATCATGGATCTGTTTCAGCACAAGTGAAGCTAGTACCGTACGTGACGACATGGCGCTCGCTCGTATGCTCAGTAAAATGTTTAACAGGGCTGAATGTTTCTCAGGACCTGGCCGTGCGCACCAAGGCGCTGGTGGCTCGCGCTCACGAGCTGCAGACCACGGGGCTGACCGGACCCTACGAGAGGGCCTTCAAAGACCTGGAGGAGAAACTGTCCCACGCCATGAGCATCGTCCACTCACGCAACAAGACGAGCGCTGCCGTGACGGTGCTGATGGGGCTGATCGAGGAGCTGAGGTGAGGACCAGGAACAGAGCTGCGAGACAACTCTGGAGCTATTTACTCTAATGTGGCGGCCATTAGGGCTGCAAAGCTTATCAATATCACATTGCAGTCAAGGTTATGACAACTGCAATAAGTAACTCTGTATTTGAGTGATAAATGTCTCAGATCAGAAGGTGGAGCCTCTGATCTCAGGTTCAGCTGAAACAGATTAAAGTTTGTTTAAAGCATCTCAGACTTATTTTAGTCACGTGGCTGTCTCCCAGGCGTTGCTTGGCTCTGCCAGACTATTCCCTGTCCATTCCACGCAGGGAAGTTAGTCTGGTACCGGAGTAATTGGAGCAGTTTGAAGGGGTGGGCCTAACGCGCACAGATTGTCAGTGAAATAAACTAATTAGCAATTAGCGGACGTGACGACAGCTGTAGGCCAACTCACAAATATGAACTGAATATAAACTCACGAGCACGCGGAGGCAAAATCCTCGACTACTTCATCCATGATTAGTTTTGGCTAATGTTAATGTTGTTAATTGAACTAACAACACAGCAGCGCAGTGAGGGACGTAACCTTGTCAATTCTCTGTGATGGTCGTGATTGGTTCGGCTAGGCCTTAGCCGCCAATCAGCAACTTGTTAACCGTGTTTGTCCAGACCCACCTTCTTTCGCACAGAAAAGAAGTGGGTGTGGTTTATCAGGCTAGCCCAGGCGTACTCTGAATGTAGGGGAAACTCCTCCAGCAGAGGGCGCTGTCCACATAAAACCAAATACTGTAGTGTGCAGTAATTTGAGCAAAAAAGTTGTTTGACTAAAGTCTAAAAGTAACTTCCTTCCCTCATGATTTTAACCGTTTCAGATGTAAAAATCAAATCGCAATATTTGTCAAAAAATATTTTGATTAAGTTTTTAAAATTATTTGTTTTATTTTCTTTTTTTTAGGTGATTTAGCAATGTTTGGCTATTTGGAAAAGTTGCAATGCCACACTGATTTCACGGCGTTTACTTGATTTTGCGTTAATAGTTGCGATCGCAGCAACACGAAGTCCTGGAGGGACTGACTGTTTCACAACATTTTAATATATCTATAAATATTTTGAGCACAGCCCTAGTTTCTAGTTGTATTTGCCCCTTGACTTGTGGAACAGGAATATCTATGTAAAAATGTAGCCAAATATGATTCAAAAAAGGTCAAATCAGAAGATCAGTGTTGTTTCTTATGTAGTTTCCATTGCACTGAGTTAGAAAGGACCATCCCAACATGGAGCCTCTCGTTTCCATGGCGATGTCCTCCAGAGTGTTGTTACAGACCCGTTCTCGTGGCGTTTCAGGATGCAGATTGCCGACACCACGGACACGCTGAACCATCTGGAGGCGGAGCTTACCATCGTGCAGGACACCAACACGGAGGCGAGCAAAGACCTGAGCGACGTGGAGCGAGAGGCGCGAGAACTCAACCTCACCTCGCAGACTCTGCACCGGCAGCTCGACGTGCTCAAGAACTCCAACTTCTTAGGTGAGGACGGAGCTGGAGCTGAGGGAAAGTATTTCATTAAAAAAAGAAATCTTATCACGATATTGGCTGATGTAATGTCTGTGTCATGACAATATGACTTTTCAGTAACTAAGGAATCGGGCCTGGCCGATATATCGGGTCGATATTTATTTATTTTAAATATCGGCCAATATTGTCCAATAAAAAAGCCGATATCTCCGGACCCGAGAGTGATAGAGACTTCCCGTGTTTTGCTTTTGAAAGAGCTTTAACATCTTATCCCCCACCTGCACAGAGCACATTTTCTCCAGTTTGGCTTTATCCAAATCTGAATTCTTCTTGAAGTGTCAAAATGAGACAAAAATGAGGATGAAAATGCAACAAAAAAGCGACGAAAAAGTGACGACAACGAGAGGAAAAAGTTCCATTTAGATTAATTTAGTAGGTCTTAGCTTTCAAAAGAGGTGTGAAACTGGGCTATAGGCTGTAACCTGATGGATGTGGGTAAAGTTGAACTGGAGAGGTTAAAATGAGCCTCCCACAACTTCAGGGGCTGGGGAAGTATCGCCGTAAAATTGCCCTCAGAAAAATCTCCGAAAATTGTTTCTTTGTTGACAGTGCAAGTTAATGAACAAGCCACACCGGATTGTAGCCTTGGGCTAATTTGCATCCGTCGTCCCCCATGCGCACTCTCAAACACACTCACATTCATCCTGGCCTATTGTACATGTTTTTAGTGGTAGGGGAAACCGGAGTACCCGGAGGAAACCTACGCAGACACGGGGAGAACATGCAAACTCCACACAGAAAGACCCCGTCCAGGTGGGAATCGAACCCGGACCTTCTAGCTGTGAAGCACAAGCGCTAACCGCTGTACTACCGTGCCGCCCATTTGGCCTCTGAAAAACCCACATCGACCTCTATTTGATATTTTTCTCTATATTTCTATAAAAGAAACTTTTACTATAATAATAAATGTTTAACAAGATTAGCATTGAAATGCCAAACTCCCCCAAATAAAATGCACCAAATCAAATCAAATCAAATCAAACTTTATTTATAAAGTGCTTTTCATACAAAATGTAACACAAAGTGCTTTACAGTGCTTAAAAAATCATTAAAATAGTCCCCACCAGCAAATATACATAAATAACAACAACCCCCACCTCCCCCTACCCCACCCGCACACACAGACACACAGACACATATACATACAGACAGCCCAGCTGTTAAAAGTCTTAAGTAAAAATGGACATAAAGTGGGGACATAAGGCCAAATCCAGTTACACACGGGTGAATAAGATCTGCAGTTGTCGCTAACGTTGTCAAAACAAAACAGGAGAGGATGGGGAAAACAGACAGAAAAGGAAATCTGTTGCTCGGTGCATTATTACTATGTTCAGTTTATATTATGCCCAAATTAACTCAGAAGTAACTGACAGTAACTCAGCTAAGTTTTTAAAACTGTAACTACTGATATAGATTATATTACAATGTTAAAGTAAGCTGTCCACACTGGTCGTGAGAAGCCTCAGTATGTCGTCTTCATCTGATGGAGATTGACTTTGCAAACTCAGTCTCAAACAAATAGGACTTCAGCTCTGTATAAGTTATTTTCTAAATTTAGTTCCATTTTCACCTCGTTTTTGTGCCGGTTTTGTGTTTTTTGTGTTTTGTTTTTACATAGTTTGCTAAAAAACGTACAATTAAACTCGTCGTTGCAGGAGCGTACGACAGCATCCGCGGCTCGTACGACGGCTCACGAAACGCCGAGAGACGAGCCAACGAGTCGACGGTGACGAAGCCCAGCGTGGTCAGCGAGTCAGCCGACACTCGCCGCCGCACGGAGAGACTCATCTCCTCCAAGAAGGACGAGTTCAACCGGAAAAACGCAGCCAACAAGGGAGCGATGAGCGACCTGAGAGGACGAGTGCAGGGGCTGGACATGAAGAAGATCAACGAGAAGGTACGAGACACACTGGACATGAAGTAGATCAACGAGAAGGTACGAGACACACCGGACATGAAGAAGATCAATGAGAAGGTACGAGACACACTGGACATGAAGAAGATCAATGAGAAGGTACGAGACACACTGGACATGAAGAAGATCAATCAGAAGGTACGAGACACTGACACGAAGAAATAATGAGAAGGTACGAGACACACTGGACACGAAGAAGATCAATGAGAAGGTACGAGACACACTGGACAGAGAAGATCAATGAGAAGGTACGAGACACACTGGACACGAAGAAGATCAATGAGAAGGTACGAGACACACTGGACACGAAGAAGATCAATGAGAAGGTACGAGACACACTGGACATGAGGAAGATCAACGAGAAGGTACGAGACACACTGGACATGAAGAAGATCAATCAGAAGGTACGAGACACACTGGACACGAAGAAGATCAATGAGAAGGTACGAGACACACTGGACATGAGGAAGATCAAAGAGAAGGTATGAGACACACTGGACATGAAGAAGATCAATCAGAAGGTACGAGACACACTGGACATGAAGAAGATCAATCAGAAGGTACGAGACACACTGGACATGAAGAAGATCAAAGAGAAGGTACGAGACACACTGGACATGAAGAAGATCAAAGAGAAGGTACGAGACACACTGGACATGAAGAAGATCAACGAGAAGGTACGAGACACACTGGACATGAAGAAGATCAAGAGAAGGTACGAGACACACTGGACATGAAGAAGATCAAAGAGAAGGTACGAGACACACTGGACATGAAGAAGATCAAAGAGAAGGTACGAGACACACTGGACATGAAGAAGATCAACGAGAAGGTACGAGACACACTGGACATGAAGAAGATCAAGAGAAGGTACGAGACACACTGGACATGAAGAAGATCAACGAGAAGGTACGAGACACACTGGACATGAAGAAGATCAAAGAGAAGGTACGAGACACACTGGACATGAAGAAGATCAATCAGAAGGTACGAGACACACTGGACATGAAGAAGATCAAAGAGAAGGTACGAGACACACTGGACATGAAGAAGTCAACGAGAAGGTACGAGACACACTGGACATGAAGAAGATCAAGAGAAGGTACGAGACACACTGGACATGAAGAAGATCAACGAGAAGGTACGAGACACACTGGACATGAAGAAGATCAAGAGAAGGTACGAGACACTGGACATGAAGACAATGAGAAGGTACGAGACACACTGGACATGAAGAAGATCAAGAGAAGGTACGAGACACACTGGACATGAAGAAGATCAACAGAAGGTACGAGACACACTGGACATGAAGAAGATCAACGAGAAGGTACGAGACACACTGGACATGAAGAAGATCAATCAGAAGGTACGAGACACACTGGACATGAAGAAGATCAAAGAGAAGGTACGAGACACACTGGACATGAAGAAGATCAACGAGAAGGTACGAGACACACTGGACACGAAGAAGATCAATGAGAAGGTACGAGACACACTGGACATGAAGAAGATCAATGAGACGGTACGAGACACACTGGACATGAAGAAGATCAACGAGAAGGTACGAGACACACTGGACATGAAGAAGATCAAAGAGAAGGTACGGGACACACTGGACATGAAGAAGATCAACGAGAAGGTACGAGACACACTGGACATGAAGACGATCAATGAGACGGTACGAGACACACTGGACATGAAGAAGATCAACGAGAAGGTACGAGACACACTGGACATGAAGAAGATCAACGAGAAGGTACGAGACACACTGGACATGAAGAAGATCAACGAGAAGGTACGAGACACACTGGACATGAGGAAGGTCAATGAGAAGGTACGAGACACACTGGAGTTTAGAAACAGATGTATATTAAAAATGCCATTTCTACGTGAAAAACTGGGATACATTCCATTAATAAAGACATTTCCGCTTTGATTTCCATAGCTGTGGGTTTATAGTATGAATTATTTTTTGCTTCTGATACCATGGAATTGATTTGATAAGGCACAGAACAGAAAGGCCAAAGTTACAACAAAAATGACACTTCAATAAGAGAAAATGGAGCCAAGAGCCTGAGGATGAAATAATGTTGAATCAGTAGTTTCCTCTGTGTTTCAATATTATAAAAGTCTATGGGAAATTGAATGACAGTTCTATGAAACAGAGTGTCTTTTGAGGCGAGGTGAGTCTTTTACTTTGAGAATCGTCATTTAAGTTGTAATTTCAGTTTCATTGTCTTTCCTTTTACCACTGTGCCTGGTCGGTCCTCTAAACCCCGCCCCCTCTGCGCAGGTGTGCGGGGCCCGGGCGACGCCCCCTGCGGCGAGGCCCCGTGTGGCGGCGCCGGTTGCCGAGACGACGAGGGCCGGCGTTTCTGCGGAGGGCTGAACTGTAACGGAGCGGTGGCCATGGCCGACAACGCCCTGGAGAGATCACAACACGCCGAGAGAGACCTGCACAAGGCCATGGGCGAAGTGGAGACGCTCTTCATCAAGGTACGACGCTCAGATGCCCTTCCACACGCCCAAACTCCCGTCCTTAACGTCTTTAACTCTGTCAGAGTAAAAACAGCCCAAACTCCCGTCCTTAACGTCTTTAACTCTGTCAGAGTAAAAACAGCCCAAACTCATGTCCTTAACGTCTTTAACTCTGTCAGAGTAAAACAGCCCAAACTCACGTCCTTAACGTCTTTAACTCTGTCAGAGTAAAAACAGCCCAAACTCACGTCCTTAGCCCTGTAAAGCCCAAACCATTAAATAATTGACAGAAAATTCCAATTCTTTGAAACTGGAGCCTTTATTGGTCCTTCTGAACAAATTAAAAAAAAAAAAAAATATCAATTTCCATATAGGAGTTTTAATTTGTATCATATTTGATACAACGGGTCACAATGCAACACAAAATACACAAACAAATCCAACAAAAACAATGCAGCAATGGAACTGGCAGGGTGGAAGTCTGGAAGACATAACATTTCAGTTATTTTTACTCATTTTGCGGTTCACAACCTTTTTATTTTGAGTAATGTTAGGCTTGAAAACAGTTTCTGTCCTAGTTCAGACAAAGATGCACTCTGCATTATGAGATTATTGTGTATTTTTCTTTGAATTGGTCAGTTTTTAGTGAAAATCAGTAGTTGCTATCAATCATACCATTGCAACACCAAACTAGTCATCAATCATCATGATAGTTGTGAAGTTGCATATCTGATTTTTTGCTCTGAATGTACCAAATAATGTAATTTAAACATTTAATTAGTTTACTTGAAAAATAAAAGACAGTATGTTGCTTGATATTATTTATAATGCATGAAATACAATAAAATTACAATTGACTGATTTAGAGTTACATGACCTTACACACCCGCTGTATCAAATATGATACGTAATTTTTAACACGGTTTTACTAAAACATAGATTATGAAATATTAAGTAATTTCACATTGCACCAACCCAGTAACTGTTCCTATTGATGTTTCACACACAAAAAAATCTTATCTTAACTTTTCCAAAATTGGCAAAGTTCTTCTTGAAAAATCACACCTGTCCACTTCCTGATTAATAGCAGTCTTGTAGAACGGTGGGAAAGGCCTCTAGTGAGCACATTACTGCCCTCTGGTGGATTATCGTTGTAATGCATGTATATAATTGTATACATCGGGTTTTTCAAGGAAAAAATTGTCACAATGCTCATGTAGAGGGCTCAAAAACTCGTGTATCATATATGATACGTTTGGCGTTATAGGGTTAACGTCTTTTAAGGGTTTACGGGTTAACCTCGTGTGTCTGTGCTCAGGTGGCGGAGGCGAAGGCGCGGGCGGAGGAGGCAAAGGGGAAGGCGCAGGCGGCTCTGGACAAAGCCACCGCCACAAAGAGCAAAGTGCAACGATCCAACGACGAGCTGAGAGACCTCATCAAGCAGATCCGAGACTTCCTCACACGTAAGAACCACGTCTGCACACGTTTAATCATCAAGCAGATCCGAGACTTCCTCACACGTAAGAACCACGTCTGCACACGTTTAATCATCAAGCAGATCTGAGACTTCCTCACACGTAAGTCCTCTCCAAGTCCTAACTACAGGAAAACCACCAGAACCAGCTTATAAGCTACAAAAGTCTTGTTTGCAGAATATGTTTCCTTTAAAGCAGTTGGTAAGCCGTTGCCCATGGGGAAATCTGAAACTACATTTCAGATCGTAATTTTGGCACAATCCAGATTTATTTTCCTGGACACAGTCTGTAATCTGATACAGAAACATCACATCAGAAAAACATTAGAGGAATCAGGGCTTTCCTGCGTGAAGATAAAGTCACACTCTGACCTCCTGCTGTTCTGTCTGTGTCCAGAGGATGGCGCTGAGCCGGGCAGCATCGAGGCAGTGGCGAATCGCGTCCTGGAGCTGTCCATCCCCGCCTCCACGCTGCAGATCGGACAGCTCGCCGACGAGATCAAGCAGCGCGTCCGCAGCCTCTCCAACGTGGACGCCATCTTGGAGCAGACGCAACACGATGTTCGCAAAGCCGAGAGACTGCTGCTGGACGCCAAGAGAGCCAGGTACAAGAACCAGAACTTATATAGAACCGAGAGAGAGACTGCTGCTGGATGCCAAGAGAGCCAGGTACGAGAACCAGAACTTATGTAGAACCAAGAGAGAGACTGCTGCTGGATGCCAAGAGAGCCAGGTACGAGACCCAGAACTTATATAGAACCAAGAGAGAGACTGCTGCTGGACGCCAAGAGTACCAGGTACGAGAACTAGAACTTATATAGAACCGAGAGACTGCTGCTGGACGCCAAGAGTACCAGGTACGAGAACCAGAACTTATATAGAACCAAGAGAGACTGCTGCTGGACGCCAAGAGAGCCAGGTACGAGAACCAGAACTTATATAGAACCGAGAGACTGCTGCTGGACGCCAAGAGTACCAGGTACGAGAACTAGAACTTATATAGAACCGAGAGAGACTGCTGCTGGACGCCAAGAGAGCCAGGTACGAGAACCAGAACTTATATAGAACCGAGAGACTGCTGCTGGACGCCAAGAGTACCAGGTACGAGAACTAGAACTTATATAGAACCGAGAGAGACTGCTGCTGGACGCCAAGAGAGCCAGGTACGAGAACCAGAACTTATATAGAACCGAGAGACTGCTGCTGGACGCCAAGAGAGCCAGGTACAAGAACCAGAATTTATATAGAACCGAGAGAGAGAGAGCTGCTGGACGCCAGAAAGCCAGGTACAAGAACCAGAACTTATATAGAACCGAGAGACTGCTGCTGGACGCCAAGAGAGCCAGGTACGAGAACCAGAACTTATATAGAACCGAGAGAGAGACTGCTGCTGGACGCCAAGAGAGCCAGGTACGAGAACCAGAACTTATATAGAACCGAGAGACTGCTGCTGGACGCCAAGAGAGCCAGGTACAAGAACTAGAACTTATATAGAACCGAGAGACTGCTGCTGGACGCCAAGAGAGCCAGGTACAAGAACTAGAACTTATATAGAACCGAGAGACTGCTGCTGGACGCCAAGAGAGCCAGGTACGAGAACCAGAACTTATGTAGAACCGAGAGAGACTGCTGTTGGACGCCAAGAGAGCCAGGTACAAGAACCAGAACTTATATAGAACCGAGAGAGAGACTGCTGTTGGACGCCAAGAGAGCCAGGTACAAGAACCAGAACTTATATAGAACTGAGAGACTGCTGCTGGATGCCAAGAGAGCCAGGTACGAGAACCAGAACTTATATAGAACACAGTTGTTCCTCATACTGTAATGTCATTAATTTACATAAAAGTTTCAAATGTAGATCTCTGAATGTTCACCTGCGGCGCCTCCTCTTTAAGTCATATATACTGTATGTTTTATTTTGTGACATTTCCCTTTTGCATCACGTCAAAGTATCGTGACACCGGTTTTTGATACAACACGCATATTTTTACTTACAAGAGAGCCAGGTACTAGAACCAGAACTTATATAGAACTGAGAGACTGCTGCTGGACGTCAAGAGAGCCAGGTACGAGAACCAGAACTTATATAGAACTGAGAGAGACTGCTGCTGGACGCCAAGAGAGCCAGGTACGAGAACCAGAACTTATATCAGACCAAGAGCCAGGTACCACCGTGAGAAGTTTTATTTGTGTCTAGTTTTGTCTTACTTTAAATAGCCCACGGTTTCCCTTTAGGATGTTCATTTATGACGTTTGGATTCTCTCTGAAATCACTCCAAAATGGCCACTCTCCGCCGGGTTTCCCACACGTATCCATTGAATACTAACATGTTTGTATCCACGTGATGCAGGAATCCCTCCGACAACACTGTTATCCAAATATGGTCACGCCCAGACGCCTGCCAGGGATATGTGCAGACAAAGTGACTAAACATCTCCACTTTAGTTTTAGTTTTACACACAAGGATTTTACAGATCTAATTCCTGACGGATTTATTGAGACATTTGAATTTGTGAGTGTTTCACTAGTAACTGTTTCATTAATGAATCTGTGTTGGTGCTTAGACACGGCGCTGAGGGCGTAAAGACGACCGCAGAGGCCGTGAAGCAGGCGCTGGCCGACGCCCAGACGGCCCAGACCTCAGTGGAAAAAGCCATCAACACCGCGCGAGCCGACATCCGGGCCACCGAGGACCGGCTGACTCAGGTACCATAAAGGGACCACCTGACTCACGTACAGAAGGGGACCGCCTTCCTCCAAAGCCCCGCCCACTGCCTACAGATAACTTCTGCTGGTCATGCTTTGGTTCTTGGAGCTTCATGTAACTGTTTATGCGTGAACAAGTTAATATTAGTTTGTATTTGACCTTTCAGTTTAGCTGCGTTTACATGGAGACCAAACATCTGATCATGATCTGTTTCTGGAGTTCTCAGATTATCGGCGAGGCATGTAAACTGCATAATCTGATATTCATATAACCTGATTTCTTTCTGATCTTTCACACGCGCATAAACCAACCAGGAAAATACAGCAAAGACCAAACTGAGGTCACAAAGATAAAAAGACATTATGAAAAGATTGAAAGTATTTTTCATTCAAATCCATGAATTTTACTATTTTACCTGTGCTGTTTCCACTCGGCTCTGAGCACAAGACACTAACGTCACATGGACAGAACTTCTAGTCTAAGTCCAAATATGGAGGTCAGTCCTCCTCCTCTTGGTTCTGCAGCTGGGCCTGACTGAAGGGAGGGGAGAGAGTTCAGTAAATCTGCTCTGGCTCATGTAGAATCCAGAGTTTGGGATTCTCCGATATCTGAAGAGAATGTAAACGTATCAAATCTGATTCTTGGGTTATCTGATTTCTCGGACCATGTAAACGTAGCCACTGACCCAGCGGCCGTGTGGGCGGTTAACATGGTCCCTATAGCCTCCAGTATCAATTATTTTTTAGGTGGTAGGTTTTACTGTATCTCACGTATATGTTCCATTCACAAACCTACCAGAAACCTAAAGAACCTGATGGAAAGCAAAGGCGCCATGATGATTAGCTGATATGACCTGATTATGACCTGATTATGACCTGATTATGACCTGATTATGACCTGATTATGACCTGATTATTACCTGGTTATGACCTGATTATTACCTGACTATGACCTGATTATGACCTGATTATTACCTGATTATTACCTGGTTATGACCTGATTATTACCTGACTATGACCTGATTATTACCTGGTTATGACCTGATTATGACCTGATTATTACCTGGTTATGACCTGATTATGACCTGATTATTACCTGTATGACCTGATTATACCTGGTTATGACCTGATTATGACCTGATTATTACCTGGTTATGACCTGATTATGACCTGATTATTACCTGACTATGACCTGATTATTACCTGGTTATGACCTGATTATGACCTGATTATTACCTGGTTATGACCTGATTATGACCTGATTATTACCTGGTTATGACCTGGTTATGACCTGATTATGACCTGATTATGACCTGATTATGACCTGATTATGACCTGATTATGACCTGATTATTACCTGATTATGACCTGGGTTGTGTAATGGTTCTAAACGTTCTCATCTTGTCAGGTCTCGTGTTTAAAAGTATCGTCTGGATCGTGTTTCTCAGATCGAGTCGCAGACGGCGGGCGGAGAGCGAGACCTGAGCGACGCCACAGGACGACTCGCTGCTTTGGGCCGAGAGATCGACGCCCTGAAAACACAACGCGCCAAAAACAGCATGGCGGCCGCCCGCGCTGAGGAGACGGCCACCATGGCCCGGGACAAGGCCAACGAGGCCAAGCAGGTGAGGACACTATCACAATCCCTATGACCTCACACAATCCCTATGACCTCACACTATAACTATGACCTCACACTATAACTATGACCTCACACCATCCCTATGACCTCACACTATAACTATGACCTCACACAATCCCTATGACCTCACACTATAACTATGACCTCACACTATAACTATGACCTCACACCATCCCTATGACCTCACACTATAACTATGACCTCACACTATCACAGTGATCTCACACAATCCCTATGACCTCACACTATCCCTATGACCTCACACTATCACAGTGACCTCACACCATCCCTATGACCTCACAGTATAACTATGACCTCACACCATCCCTATGACCTCACAGTATAACTATGACCTCATACAATCCCTATGACCTCACACTATCACAGTGACCTCACACAATCCCTATGACCTCACACCATCCCTATGACCTCACACTATCACAGTGACCTCACACATCCCTATGACCTCACACTATCCCTATGACCTCACACTATCACAGTGACCTCACACCATCCCTATGACCTCACACTATAACTATGACCTCACACTATCACAGTGACCTCACACCATCCCTATGACCTCACACAATCCCTATGACCTCACACTATAACTATGACCTCACACAATCCCTATGACCTCACACCATCCCTATGACCTCACACTATCCCTATGACCTCACACTATCACAGTGACCTCACACCATCCCTATGACCTCACACAATCCCTATGACCTCACACTATAACTATGACCTCACACTATCACAGTGACCTCACACCATCCCTATGACCTCACACAATCCCTATGACCTCACACTATAACTATGACCTCACACCATCCTATGACCTCACAGTATAACTATGACCTCACACCATCCCTATGACCTCACAGTATAACTATGACCTCATACAATCCCTATGACCTCACACTATCACAGTGACCTCACACAATCCCTATGACCTCACACCATCCCTATGACCTCACACTATCACAGTGACCTCACAGTATCCCTATGACCTCACACTATCCCTATGACCTCACACTATCACAGTGACCTCACACCATCCCTATGACCTCACACTATAACTATGACCTCACACTATCACAGTGACCTCACACCATCCCTATGACCTCACACAATCCCTATGACCTCACACTATCACAGTGACCTCACACAATCCCTATGACCTCACACCATCCCTATGACCTCACACTATAACTATGACCTCACACTATCACAGTGACCTCACACCATCCCTATGACCTCACACTATAACTATGACCTCACACCATCCCTATGACCTCACACTATCCCTATGACCTCACACCATCCCTATGACCTCACACTATCCCTATGACCTCACACTATCACAGTGACCTCACACCATCCCTATGACCTCACACTATAACTATGACCTGACACTATCACAGTGACCTCACACCATCCCTATGACCTCACACTATAACTATGACCTCACACTATAACTATGACCTCACACCATCCCTATGACCTCACACTATAACTATGACCTCACACCATCCCTATGACCTCACACTATCACAGTGATCTCACACAATCCCTATGACCTCACACCATCCCTATGACCTCACACAATCCCTGTGACCTCACACAATGCCTATGACCTCACACTATAACTATGACCTCACACAATCCCTATGACCTCACACAATCCCTATGACCTCACACAATCCATAAGACCTCACACAATCCCTATGACCTCACACAATGCCTATGACCTCACACAATCCCTATGACCTCACACAATGCCTATGACCTCACACAATGCCTATGACCTCACACAATCCCTGTGACCTCACACTCTCCCTATGACCTCACACTCTCCCTATGACCTCACACTCTCCCTGTGACCTCACACGATCCCTGTGACCTCACACTCTCCCTATGACCTCACACTCTCCCTATGACCTCACACAATCCATAAGACCTCACACAATCCCTATGACCTCACACTATAACTATGACCTCACACTCTCCCTATGACCTCACTCCTGAGTAGAGTCGATATCAGTCTGGTGTAGGAAAAATCTAAGTATCAAAAGCAGGAACTGAAAAGAAATATAACATCTTTATGTTCAAGTTTTGATGCAGATGGTGATCAAAATACAATAAAAAAAATACAAAAAAGTAAAGACAAGTTGAAATTTTTTGAAAAAGTGGAAAAAATTGGGAAAAACGTGAATATTTCTTTAAAAATGGAGGGAAAACTGAACATTTAGTGCAAAATTTGGGGCAAAAAATTGACATTTTCTCTTCTTTTTTGTAAATTGGGGAAAAAACATGGACACAAAATGTGGGGCAAAATTGAGATGAAAAATATTGTATCCGCTCTTTTGTCGTTAAAGAAAGTTTCTTTGTTGTTTCACCTCAAACTAATGATATTAGTAGTAGAAGTTTATTGGGTCATTTCATTCCTTTAAACATAAACAAACATTAAACAAACAGATACAAAAGAAATGAAATGGAAGGAAAAGGAATAAATTAACTTCATTAATCTGTTTATGGTTGACATATTTTGGTATCGGTATCGAACAAAGTATCGTTCAGGTATCGGTATTGAAGAATATGTAACAGGCCCCGCCCTCCTCCTGAGAGGGGCGGGGCCTGTGTCCTTCTGACCTAAACGTTTGTGTTGGTCAGATCCTGGAGGGGCAGCTGATGGATAAATACCACGAGGTGCAGCAGCGCGTGGACACGAAGGCCAAGGCCGTGCTCGACGCCAAAGGGAGAGCGGAGGGTCTGAGGGAGGAGGCCAAAGCGCTGCTGCAGGACGCACAGGCCAAGCTGCAGAAACTGGCAGGTCTGTGTTACGTCAATGTCTTTAAGGATCTGTACTTTACCAGAGTATTAGTCGTGTGGAAAAATGCTCCATTTTAAAGATACATTCAACCTCATTACCGAGTACATTTTCTCCAGTGTGGCTTTACCCAAATCTAAAAGCCAAATCTAATAGCGTCAAAAAGAAGATGAAAACGAGGATGAAAAAGTCACAAAAAAGCATCAAATGCAACAGAAAAGCCACAAAAATGTCAAGGTCTCAGCTTTCAATACTATAGGCTGTAAACTCCAGTCAAGAAGCTTTTAGCTTTGGGTAAATCTGAACCGGAGAAAATGCGTTTGGTCAAAGCCGAGGGTAAGAGGTTAACAGTGTCTGGTTCTGTGCAGAGCTGGAGAAAAGCTACGAGGAGAACCAGAGACGGCTGGAGGGCAAGGCTCGGCAGCTGGACGGGTTAGAGGACAAGATGAAGGTTATTCTGCACGACATAAACCGGCAGATCCAGATCTACAACACCTGCCAATGAGCAACGCACCTGCCAATGAGCAACACACCAACACACCTGCCAATGAGCAACACACCAACACACCTGCCAATGAGCAACACACCAACACACCTGCCAATGAGCAACACACCTGCCAATGAGCAACACACCAACGCACCTGCCAATGAGCAACACACCAACGCACCTGCCAATGAGCAACACACCAACGCACCTGCCAATGAGCAACACACCAACACACCTGCCAATGAGCAACACACCTCTGCACCTGAAAATGATTTCAAACTCTAACATGACGCCAAAGCTGAGGCGCCAAAGAATGTTTAAAGCCTCGATTGCACCGGACACGTTTCCACTTTAAAATACGACACATTCACTCTTTAAACACTTTCTCACGGCCGCGTTTGGCTCACGGGCCTCACGTTGGACGCCTCTGTGTTTGTGTATTTCTACGTGACAATTGGCTGATGGGAATAAAAGTCTGTCAAACCATTTTGTCTCTGACTCTGACTTCAAGTATTAGTATTTTCATAAAGTACCTTTGACTGGGGTCCATACTTCCTACTTCTTTTTAAAGTCAAGTTGTTTGATGTAAAGTGACCTGTTCACACTGGGGCTTCTATGCCCAGTAATATTTGGAATGGACGAACAGGCCTCGGTGCAGAAACACGTCCTGACCAGTAGATGGCAGTAGAACCACCGCTGAAGAAGGAAAGGTGCAGTGAATCTGTCAGAGAAACACTGGACAAATGTCACGTTTTGGAAGAATCACCAAATCCAGTCCAGACTCTGGATCACAGGAGGACGATGTGAGACACTGGCAAAGAGCGTTTAGGAAACAGAATGAAATGTATTATTTGGTTTGTACATCTTTACTGTCTTGGATTTGTTAAAGCCATGAAACAGAAAGACTGACTCGTGATGTTAAACTATAAATGCAGTAAAACATTCCCTTTGTTGTAGAAACATGTTCAAAGTTCTTTATTCAGGCATGGCAACACCTTCTCCTGCTCTCTTTCTTTGACAGTTAGTCTAAAGTTAATGAGCAGTTCCACCCCAGAGGAGCTGCGTCAAGTCGCCTTGAAAATCAGTTTGTGTTTTACATTTGATGAAACATTGATGTTGTTAATGACAGTATCACCGGATTCTGTGTTTTCTGTTTTTTTACATCATGGCCAGGGGACGACAGAGGAAGAATGACCTTCTGGCCTCAATGTTCTCCTTAACCTCTGACCCCCCGCCTTAACCCAGCTTTACCCAAATCTAAAAGCTTTAAAGACAAGCGTCAAAATAGCCACGAAAACGAGGAAGAAAACGGAACAAAAATGTGCCGGAAAAGCAAAAAAACCACAATGAAAAAGTGATGAAAATATGAAAAATGTGACAAAAACACAGCGGGAGAAAAAGTTACAGTCACTTTTGTAGGTCTTAGCTTTCAAATGAGGCGTTGCGCTGTTGCTCTCCAGTCCAGAAGCTTTCAGATTTGGGTAAAGCCGACCTGGAGAAAATGCACTTCTTTGTGTTAGTGTGGCATTTGGGCCGGGCTGGTCCGAGTCCAGGGCCGGTTTTCAGTCCCAGTCCGGCCCTGCTTCTGGATCATTCTGGCTTTTTGAAGCATGTTTGATCATGAGTTCATTGAAAGTGCACTGTCCCCTCTGACGCCTACAGCGCCCTCTGCAGGCCAGGGAACTGAGAACTACAGGGATAGAAACACATGTATCATTAACATTAGACAATAAAGTCATTTAACGTCTTTGATTTCAATGAAGAAAAAACTGACATGAAACTGACGAGCACAAAACACACACTGCTCACAGGCTCGGGCGCCATGATGACTCCGTAACCCTGGCAACCAGCAGGAGGCGTCACCTAACAGAGGCGCTGCGTATCATGTGACTGAAAGCTTATCGTCTGATTGGCCTGATTAGACACCACACTTGGAAAGGGCTTTGATCTGTTTTAGAGCTATACCATGCCATGACGCTAGGTGGTGATATGGAGCACTCCAGTTGGTTTGTACTGCACCCTGTGCTGTGGAAGTGCAGAACTAGGATTTGAATTTGAAAACCAGAAATGTCTCTTCAAATGGAGTGGAAAAAACGATGGAAACATTTGACCATGTAAGTAAGATAATGAAACTTTATTGATGCAAATGATGCATTTCGTGAGTGAAACACGAAGTATAGAATAAGTACATTTAGTTAACTGGCATTTTGACTGCAGTGCTTTTTTTACTGTCTTCTTAAAGGGACAGGCCAGTGTTTTTCCAGACTGAGATCTGTTCTTACCTGAGCTTAGACGAGTTGATACGTACCTGTCTGGTCTTTGTGCGTGCGCTCAGTCACACAAAAAGACCTAAGATGTTGTTAGCGTTTGGCCTCTCCCAGTATATTCCTATAGCTCCAAACAGGTGAAGTTAGAAGCGACCGAGCTCTTCCACTTGAATCCAATTGAATCGTAAATCAAGTTGTTGTTTTTTTTTGGGGGGGGGGAATCGTCCAGCTCTACTGGACTCTATTACGTGCAGCAGCAATTTACCGAAGAGCTGTGCGAAAATCAAGAGTCAGTGATTTACCCCGAGCTGAGCTCTATGTCTTTATTACAAGGTACAGTTTTAATTTTATGTATTCAACATTATGTAAACACTTAGAATTAACAATATTTATTATCACTGACATGACTTTTTAAACTTAAAAAATATTTAACTTTGTTTCCTGCATTTGGTTTTGCTTTATTTTAACTGCAGAGACGTCAAACTGCTGTCCTCTTGTCTGCTCGTGTAAAAATAGTTATATTTTAATTAGGGCCGGGACTTTTTTCGATTAATTGCGATTAATTAATTCCATGAGGTTTAGTGCGATTAAAAATATTAATCGAAATTAATCACACTTTGCTTTCCACACTTCAGTTTCCTTTTTTCCTGCAGACGCACAATTAATGGCAATATTGCTCTGGTCTGTTGGACTTGGCTGAACAAAAATAAACAATATTGTGTTGCTTAAGCTCATGTATTCAGTCATTATTCAATGGTATACTAAAAATCCTTATGAAAAAACTTACTTCTCACTGTTCTCAGGTCAAATATGTATATGCGATTAATTTCGATTAATTAATTACAAAGCCTCTAATTAATTAGATTATTTTTTTAATCGAGTCCCGGCCCTAATTTTAATGTTATATTATTATTTATCTTTCAACCTCAGTGACGTTCCAAACTCACACAGTTCTTTCCATTTTAATAAAAGCGGTGTTTGACAGGATTCTGACTGCAAGTGCAGCAAAGACACGAGGCTTCAGTCTGTGGATCATTCTGGAGGGACCGGATGTTATTGAAACATTCTCTTTGGGACTTTGTTCACACAACCTAGACTACGATATAATGACTGTAGGCCTTTTATCTAAAGCAAATAGGACAGGACTTTGTTCACTCATTATGGACCAAGGTGTGAAGACTTTTACTGAATTCTGAAGAGACAGTTCATCTGCACCTGACAACAAAAGATCTGCCCCAAACAAATACTCTGGGGGAAATTAGGATTTATGCAAATGATTTATTTTGGAAATAGTTACATTTCTAGTGTAAATCATTGTATCTTCTCACATTTACCAATGGTAAATCCTATTTAGTTTAACTTGTGTAGCTTGAGTTCACATTACTAGTATGCCATTATAATTGAATTATGTATTAGATATTTCTTGGGAATCCGGTTTCCCAGTTTCTACCAAGTAAACTTTACTTATTGCAATTTACAGATTTTTTATTTTTTTACACCAAGTTAATTTTAATATGTATCTTTTTTTACACTGAATTTCAAAACATCGGTTCTTCTTTTCAAAGACTTTTTTTTTTTTAATTGGATGAAAAAATGGTTTGTGCAATACAGATGTTCAGTGTATAAAAAACACTTTGATAATAAGTGTTGGGGGAGGTCTGTGGGAAGGGGAGGGGCCTGAGCGGTTAGCACCTCACAGTGAGAAGGTCCCGGGTTCGATTCCCAGCCCGTTCTGATGGGAGAAAAGAGCCAAAGCCACTGAGAAACTCTGAGACGACACATCACTCTTGTCTTTGGCTGTTTCTCCTGAGAAAAACTGATTTTATTGTTTTTTTTGTCTAATACATGAATCAATACATAAAAGTCATAATATAAAAGTAGCAGAATCCGCCAAAGCATCGATGGATCTGTCATTTCTCTCCTGTTACATTTGATCTGCGTCACCAAAGTGTTTACAGCAGAAAATACATCAACAACAGTAAGAAATACAAAAGTATTAAAAGTGTCAACATGAGGATTCACATAATGACTGTCTCTAAACAGACGAGTCGCTCCAAATAAATGACACCATTAAAAAAACTCTGCATCAAACGTTTGCATATTTACAACAGGAGGCTGGTAGGGGGCGCTGTGACCTGATATTGTTATGGAATATCACAGCGCACCTTTCATGGAAGCTTCTTACTCACACGTTTGTTCTTAAGCCTCTCACGGAGCTATTTGGTTTTTACAACATGAGTTCTTAGTTGAAAGTTCTTCTGGAAGAGCAAATCCTGAGAACAGTCATGAGGATCTTACGCTCAAAGATTCTGACGTTTTAGAATATTATCACCGTCACAATGGACCCAAACATTAAACGTCCTTCCTCACGCTCAAGATGTTTTTCTACTAATTCAATGATTCGAGGGATAAGTTTATTTGTATTATTATGATGTAATAGGAGAAAGAAAAGGAAATATAAAATACTGATATTATGAATAAAAAGCGCTGGTCTCACAAAGAGGTTTAAATGATTCAAGTTGTTGTTACTTATATTTCTTCGCTGTGGAGATATTTGTATCAGTAAAGATGAAACATGTGGGAGCCGTGCGTTAAACAGTTTTAAATTAAAATTAAAGCCATCAAAGTGAATTAGGATGAACATAATGAGCACTGGAATCTGTCTCTAAACTGAAGCAACAGTCGCTGAAAACAAATGACGCCTTAAAGTTCAATAAAACGTTATTTACAATATTTATCCGTCTGTCTCTCTGTCGTCTCATTTCTTTCATTACATTTGATTTGTTTCTGTCCTAAAAGTTACACTGAACAAATCCCCATCGTCTCAGAACAGCAGTAAAACACAATAAGGGTCTGGAGTCTTCATCTGTACTCTGCAGTTTGTTTTCCTTTAGAATAAAGAGGAGGGACCAGGACAAGTGAACCCTCCCAGTGGTGTTTATAACGTCCTCCTGAGGTCACTTTACTGTTGCCGACGGAGAGGCCAAACTGCAGAGTACAGACGACAACTCAAGAACCTACGTCAATTCAGTATTTGGTAATAACCTCCAACACGTCTTTATCACAGGCTGAGGAAACGCTGTAGATCTAAAACATCCAGTTGTTTCACTTCCTGATTCTCTAAGCAAACTCGCTTTAAGCCCCTCCCACTCCCCTGCTCTTAAAGAAAGAGGGAAAATGAGGTCAGGGGTTTTTACAGTACCTGCTTTGGATACTTTATTTCTTTGATACTAGTAATACATAAACTTTATTCTTTGGTTTAACGGTGCCCAGTCCTATTCCAGGTCCTGTACAAATAACTGATGAAGCCAGGCCCTATAGTAAAGTACGGCCCATAGCTTTGTGTTTTTATTCTTCTTTTTTAGATATTTTAGGAGATGTGGATCCAAACCCACAAATAGCAGAAACTTGACTATGATACTTTTAGACTCGAATTCGTAACTAAAGTCAAATCAGATCTGCAGATCAATGAATCTTTGATCAGATTTAATGGATGTTTGAGCTGGAAACATCTGGATGGTTGATAATCTGCGATGGTTATGGTTAAACGCCAACAGTTACAGGAAAAACACACGGAGCTAAAGGTCGATCGATGTGGGCTTTTCTGAGGCCGATATTTTGGGCCGATATTATCAAATGTCTCGTGTGTAATCCTGTGTATGAAGCTTCTGAACTGTGTTGAGCTGTGACAGCAGGGGGCGCTGTATTAGGGCATAGGTCTGATTTATTAAAACATTTCTTTTTAGTCGGTGCTTCACAGGGAGTTTGTTTTAAAGACTAAAATCTGCAGATTCTAAAAATGGTTCTTATGAATCTCTTTTGCTTCTAAAATTATAAGCAAAAGTCTGAAACATAAAAGATTAAAACTTAAAAAACTTTGAACAAAAGTAAAGTGTCACTCACTTTCAGATATCGGCTTTTATCGGCTTAGATAAGGCGATATCCGATATTGAAACATACCTAAATATCGGCCCGATGTATCGGTGGACCTCTGGCCTAACGGACTCTGAGGAGTTTCCTTGTTAACTGTCCACATGCTTTAGGATGATCTTTTTATTTGTGCTAAAAATAACCACTGGGGAAGATTCAAAGATGAGTCAAAGCTGTGCGAGTGGAAACCCTCCTCCTGGAACACATTTATAACCCGGTAAAAAGCTCGGAGTAGATTTAGCTCAATAGATCCTTGGATCATGTTATGAAATAGTAAAAAGCGTAATGATTATTAATCTGCGGTGATGATGCGAGCAGGAGAAGTTGGTCCATCACATCTGCTCCATGACGACGTCAGTGAGTTCTTCTTCAGGGCGGGCTCTGCGTCTCCTGGCTCTCTGTGCTCTCTCATGCCCCCTGTTGGCCTGAAACGACACCGCACAAAAGAATTAGGGTTCAGTTTCACCAAGTGCACGGCCCAGTGTGTAACCACGGTAACGAGGAAACGAGGACACAGGGTTAGGAGTTAGGACGTGAGCTCGTACCTGGCGGTAGAAGAAGTACGGGATGAAGTGCAGCGGCATCAGCAGGAGAAGGACCAGCACTCGGACCAAGGTCTGGAAGGCAGACACTGGAACACATGGAACAGAGCGTCCCGTCATTAAACCGGGACAAACCGGGACACAGAGCTGTACTTTTACTGGAGTAATATCTGATCAGTCGTATCAGTAGTTTTACTCCAGTAATCGTACTTTGACCAGCGAGGAGAGAGTACGATGGAGATCTACGTCACTGAGAAGGTTAGCGCCCCCTGTGGGTGAAACAGCCCGTCCATTGACATGAATGGGCCGAGATCGTCTGAGGACTTCATTTACGTATGAAACGTTTTGTTTTATTTATTTATGGGATGTGAAAAGGAAGTGGAAGTGACGCTTCAGATCATTCACAGAGAAGACGGTTTCTCTTGTTGCTTTATGTTGTCACTGCAGCTTCAGCTTTTATTCTGTCTCCTTTACATTGTTATTAAATCAAACGTCTGCAGCCGACGATGTAGTTTAGTATCTTTTTAGAGCAGATGGTTCATGGTTCATTCAGCGGCTGATCTACTGCTGCTGTTGCTCAGGCTAATGTGTGTTTTAAAACCCAGAGAGTCATTAATGAGGCCGAACACTGAGCACGTGTCATAATAATAAAGTAAAGGCCCTAATACACGAGCCTGGCCACGACAGACTTCTTTCTCTTTATGTTTCAAATATGTTCAAATATAGTTTAGAATATACAGAGAATATGTGGCTGGCCAGGCTAATGATACACGGCCACCAGGGGGAGCTATTTCTCAATAATGATTCTGGACAGAGAAGAGCAATCGATAAACTCACTTGTATATTTGAGCGAGTTTATATTCAGTATATTTGCTCATAATGTCTCGGCTTCCATGATCCAGGAAGTTGCTCCATCTATAAAGAACTGGTGAGTGATTATGGACTTAACTGTGTCCCAGACGGAGCCTGAACCCATGGCCTTACCTCCTGGGTGGATGTAGATGGAGCTGTTTAAACACAGGTGTAGTTCCTCTGTGGCCTTACCTCCTGGATGGATGTAGATGGAGCTGTTTAAACACAGGTGTAGTTCCTCTGTGGCCTTACCTCCTGGATGGATGTAGATGGAGCTGTTTAAACACAGGTGTAGTTCCTCTGTGGCCTTACCTCCTGGATGGATGTAGATGGAGCTGTTTAAACACAGGTGTAGTTCCTCTGTGGTCTTACCTCCTGGGTGGATGTAGATGGAGCTGCTTAAACACAGGTGTAGTTCCTTTGTGGCCTTACCTCCTGGGTGGATGTAGGTGGAGCTGTTTAAACACAGGTGTAGTTCCTCTGTGGCCTTACCTCCTGGGTGGATGTAGGTGGAGCTGTTTAAACACAGGTGTAGTTCCTCTGTGGCCTTACCTCCTGGGTGGATGTAGATGGAGCTGTTTAAACACAGGTGTAGTTCCTCTGTGGTCTTACCTCCTGGGTGGATGTAGATGGAGCTGTTTAAACACAGGTGTAGTTCCTCTGTGCACTGTAAGAAGTGTTGCAGTCACAATTTTGATGCAAAACATTTTAAATAATTATGTTATACTTAATTCTAACCATTAAATAATTATTTGTGGAGAAATAGTTTGCGTTTACTGTTAAAAATAGTACCACACATGGATGGATAATATATCTTCAGATGAACTCAATTTAAGTGCTGATATTTTTGGCCTGTCAATACAAATATATTAATATGCGTTGATAAAACGTAAGTTCCGGTGGGCGGGACTTTGCCCCCTCTCTGACGCTGAGTCAAACCGGATCAATCTTGTTTTCCGTCTCATCTCCTTCACCGTGAACCCCTGCATCGTTGGACGGAAAGCCGAAATAAAGGTTGGTTTCATATTTCTTTTACTTTTCATGATTTTACTCATTCAAATCTGTCTCAGGGATTACGGTAGAATATTTTTTGTAAGACTTCACAACATTTGGTTGTAAATGCAGACGGTGGCTTGTAAATGTTACGTTAACGCTAACGTCAGTTAACTGCCATCCGCTAGCATTTCCCTCTGTTTAAGCGTGGGGCTCAAAAATGAATGTTACATTGTTACATGGTAGGCCAAGTTACGCACTTTCCGACAGATTATTTCCACGCAGAAGTCCATATTTTTCACTTTACCGCTCCACACTTTGAGCTCAGCGCTTGTTGTCTATGCGCGCGAGCTCAGGACAGGAGCGCGGCGCAGGGGCCAAAAACGTACGTTAGTGATGTTTCTACCCGGTCCTTTCTGATTTCATGGCGACTAGAGCATAGAGCTAACGTAAAGCTAACCGCTACGGCTTCAACTTACTAGGCTACAACGTAGGCACGTCTATTTTAGGTCATAAACAGTTGTATAACCGTATGATATGGTTGTGGTAATAGGACTTTTATATAGGGCAGCTCACAATTGTTGCGCACCTCGTCTGCGCACTTCTGGCGCAGCAGGTTCCGGTGTTAGAAATAGACAGCGAAACATGGGTCTCTTGCACTTTTAGGCAAAAAAATCCAAGCATTGTGGCGGTTCATGTTGGTCACATTATAGACAGAAGGATCACGATAAGCAGAAGGATAATGTGGAACAGATTTTTATATATTGTGCCTATTTAACTAATTTCCAAATACCCATTGTAAGCAACAACAAAACAATCTCATTAAAGTGTTGTAACGTGAAAAAAGGCTTAATTACAATAATTATTGAAAACAATGGAATCTAGTAACAAAATCCATGTAAGAGTACATTTGTTTGAATGTCTTATTATTATTATTATTATTATTATTATTATTATTATTTTTAATAATTAATAATTTTTTTGCTTATTAATTTCTTTGCCATCATTTAGCGTAGAGGATGTAACCTGAAAATGAAAACGATGACTCGCAAATTGTTGTTTACATCAGTTAATATTCATCAATAGATACAAAATATTGGACTAGTTTCCAGCCAGTATGATTGTCACAACATTTATTAACCGCACTGACTACTTTTCTTTTTTCTTACACGCACAAAAGTGTTGTAGTTTTATGGAAATACCGTCCTCTTTAGCTTTGTTTACACTTCTTTTCAACCAGACTATGGGGAAAATATCTTTAATGAGCCAGAATCAAAAAAGCAGTCTGCATGTTGTTGTTTTTCCGACTCATGGTCCACAATGGATACAAATGCTAAGTTTTCAATCGTAGACAAAAGCTCTTGAGCCACAAGCTCAACACTGTGGTTTGTCAGTAGTGTATACTACAGATGACTGTTCAAGATATTTAAGAAAGGGCAGTTTTGCACTCTGGCTTAATGTCATGGCCGTGTGCTTTGTTTTGTTTTTCAGGTCTGCAGTGTACTGCCACCGCTGTGGAAGGAAGAGGCTAAGGCCACCCTCCTGCACTGTAATCCAGGTATGTGTAAGAACTCATGGAAACTAAAAGGAGACTGATTTGTTTATGATTTTTGTCTGTCTGTGACTTTTATATGTTCCCAAAAGTAATGCCCATGTTCAACCAGACTATGGGGAAAATATCTTTTAATGAGCCAGAATCAAAAATGTGTTTTTAAGGTCTTAATGACTGGCATATCTGTACAATGTGTTGACACAAAAATACTACAGCTCACGTGACACGTGAGGAGGAGGAGGAGGAGGAGGAGGAGGAGGAGGAGGGTCAGGGCGGCGCGCACAGAGGAGGTTAGGGTAGAAAAGTCGGAATGACTTTACCTACATTTGTTCCTACCTGTGTTATCTGTATTTTTGTTTTGTGTATCTGTTTTCCTCGCCCACTCCCTTTGAGCAGGTTAACTGCTCAAACAAATAAATAAACTAAACTAAACTCGTGAGGAAGTAGCTTGGTTTTGACAGAGAGCAAACATAAATGACGTTGAGCAGGTGCATAGTGAGTTTATTTATAAGTTGCTGTGGACGTTCGCAATAGCTGCATTAGTGAACGTGTTGCGATTAGCCTATTTATTTATCATTGAATCATGACTGTACTACAGAGATGGTATGGCCTTACAGCTTGATCCAATATGATCAATTGAGATGTTTTTAGACTGATTCAGGCAAATATCTCTACAGTTCTGGGTCATTTATACCTGTCCCAAACATGTCCCAACTTTCACATGTTCACATAATGAGGAAATGGTAGCTGCCAAATACTTTGTTGCCCCATTGTATGGACTGAATGAGTAATGCAAGGTAAAATGTCTTTGAGTGTCCAGAAAAACAAAAAATGCATTATTATTTGGTGGCACAGCGGTTTGCACTTTTGCTTAACAGCAAGTAGGTCCTGGGTTCGAACCCCATCCAGGCTTTGGTCCTCTACCAAAAGTAATGCCCATGTTCACATGGGCAAAAGTAATGGCCAAGTGCACACCAGATCTGCACTTTTATCTGGTGCAGATAAAAGTTCACCAGACTATAGTTCTGTGCCTATATCTTTGATGTTCCTAGAATGGCACTTTCCTGGACTGAGATGCCTAATGTTTTTTTCTGTTGTAGCCACTTCTCCAGTTTGGCGGTCACTTCAAAATGTTTTCACTTGATTTTAATGATTTGTACATTAGTAGCATTTCTCTTTAATGCAGCTGTATCTCTATCTTTATGATGTTTCAACAGTGTACTTGTTGTGATGCCACTGATGCCCTTACACTGACTGCAAACAGTGACAGGTAAGAGCTATTTCAACAAATTTAAATTCTTATACATCACTTATAGGCTTAGTACGTTTTTGATAAATATTGTTCTTTCTTAAACTCCTATAGGGCAGAAATGAGTTGGCCTTGCAAGAATTGTACAGAAATTGTATTAACACGGGAGGGTATATTAAGACACTACCGGCTACATCATAACACTTTAGACAAATTGTCCTGTATCTACTCAAACTGTCCCTGCTCGTTCAAAAACTGGAATAGTCTCCATGCCCACTTATCACGGAACCATGTGGAAACATGTGCAGATAAAAGTTCACCCAAACGATGCTTCACATGCCTTGTGTGTCAGTTACGAGGTTTTCTGTCAGAAGGGGAATTTTTCCAGCATCTAGGAGAGCATTTAAAAAAGCATGAAACAGTGGGCTGTGTGTTTGAAAACTGTTTGTTTGAAACAAACATATATGGAACTTTCAAATCGCACAATCACCGAAGCCACCGACCACGCGCCTCATTTCGTTTTAAGCAAACAATAGTGCAGGATGAGCACGCCGAGAACAACTTATTTCAAGACATGGATGAGGATGAAGAATGTACATGTAATGATGAATGTGAAACTTTCCCAAACACCAGCTTGAATGATGATGCTGCTTTTGTTACCCACATGGCTGCCTTCCTACTCAAAATGGAGTGTGTCCACAATATTTCAAATCGATGCATTGATGAAATGGTTGATGAGCTACATTTTGTAACCACAACGTCTGTATCATCTGTTGTGACCTTTTTAAAAGAAAAAAATAACATTGACGATGACCTACTCACTGATTTGGAACAGGACCTCATAACAAATCAAACACTAGCCTTATTTGACAAGAGTGGTCCCTTGTGCTCGCAATTCAAACGACAGAAATACTTTGAAGCCCACTTCAACATTGTGAATCCAGTGGAATATGTGCTCGACCATGCAAACAATACCAGTTTTCAATATGTTCCCATAATAGAGTCCCTAAAGCAGCTCTTACTTGACCCCGAATTCAATGACAAGGCTTTGGTAAATTGTACTTCTGAGTCTCAGAAAGACTACAGTTCTTTTCAAGATGGTGCGAAATATAGGTTATCTGAGTTCTACTCTGAAGAACCCCGACTGTGTCTGAATTTGTATGTTGATGACTTTGAAGTGTGTAATCCATTGGGGACATCCCGAAAATAACACAAAATTACATTTGTTTACTGGGCCTTGGCAAGTCAGCAGCCCCACGCTTCCTCTATGATCACTTCAGTTTATCTTGCACTTCTCTGTAAAGCTGACGATGTTAAACAATATGGATATGCCAAGATTTTAAAGCCACTCCTTAACGACGTGGCTTCACTCGAAGAAGACGGCATTGTAGCTCCTCTCCTTGGCAAGACGGTCAAAGGCTCAATTTTCAGTGTTATCGCTGATAATCTGGGTGCTCATTCCCTGTCAGGCATGGTGGAAAGTTTTTCTGGCACATACGTTTGCAGGTTTTGTTTAGGTCAACGCCAGGATTTCCAAGGAGAAGAAGTGCGATCAGGTGCTTTCCCCAGCCGTACCAAAGACACATTCTTTGCACATGTCCAGGCTGCACAAGAAAACCCGACCCAAAACAACATTTGTGGTGTGAAAAGGTCATGTCCACTGACTGAGCGATTAAGGCATTTTCATGTAGTTGAAGGCTATCCACCAGATATTATGCATGATCTTTTGGAGGGAGTTATTCCTATGGAATTGGCAATATGTTTTGATCATTTTATAAAAAAGAGGTACGTTTCATTTCCGGAGTTAAATTTGACCATTAAAACATTTCCATTCAAATGGGGCGATAAAACAGATTGCCCACAGGCCATTCCGATTACTTTTGCCACGCGGAAAAATATTGGAGGAAATGCCCACGAAAATTGGACCCTCATCCGTTTACTCCCGGTTATGATTGGTCATAAAATCCCACAGGAGGATCCAGCCTGGAATGTATTGCTGTGTCTCAAAGATATTCTTGAGATTGTTGTTTCCCCTGTGCTAAATGAAGAAAGTCTAATTTTTCTGGACTCGAAGATTTCGGAACACAGACTTCGACTACAGGCAGAATTCCCCACTGTTACTTTGATTCCTAAGCACCACTTCCTGGAGCACTACCCTGCCCTGATAAAAATGTATGGTCCCCTCATTAACTTTTGGACCATGCGATTTGAAGCAAAGCACCGGTTTTTCAAACAAATTGTGAGACGCACAGGCAATTTTAGAAATGTTATGAAATCCCTTGCTAAAAAACATCAGTTGATGATTGGACACCATTTGCTGAGTAAGACCAGTTCTGTGATTAGTGCCACAAGGCTTACTGAAATGCCTATTGATGTTCTTCATCCGAATGTGCAAGAAGCCATCCATCATGTGGCACCAGGCCAGACGAATGTTCATGTGTCCAACAGTGTAAAGGTCAAAGGAACAACTTACTGCAAAGGCATGGTCTTGGCCTATGGATCTACAGGAGGACTCCCAAATTTTGTTGAAATTGTTCAAGTGGCCATTCTGAAGGACGAGGTATATTTCATTGCAAAATTGTGCATCTCCTGGTACCATGAGCACTTCAGAGGGTTTGAGTTGGAGTATACCGCCATGGTCATACCGCCTTTGCTCTGCCCAATCCCGTCAGATCTTGGAAGCTAAGCAGGGAAGGGCCTGGTTGGTACTTGGATGGGAGACCGTTTGGTAACACCAGGAAGCCTAGCGAATGTAGTGAGTGAGTGAGTGGTTGGTGGTGGTCAGAGGGGCCGATGGCGCAGACTGGTTGCCTCGCTTCCGTCAGTCTACCCCAGGGCAGCTGTGGCTACAATAGTAGCTTACCACCACCAAGTATGGAGTGAATGAATAATGACGACAGTGCAGCGCTTTGAGAAACTTGGTAATACAGGCTTGTAAAGCGCAATACAAGTGTAAGGCATTATTATTATACACAGAATGTGGGGTTAGTGAAACATGAGGAGCTCACTGACGTATACCCTTTGTGTATTTACAAGAACAGGGGGAGACCTATGGTGATTCTGAAACGCCACATCTGCCTGTAATAGTACGTTTTTTTGTTGTGTGTATGTCTCATGTCAGTTGATTCATAATTGGTTCAGTCTTCAGTCCTGTCAGACTTCTGACGTTGGACCAATCGTTATCAGTGTTTTCACACCTGTCCTGTTTTCAGTTCTGCCCTTAAATCCGTCTTCAGTTCTGTGTTTAGTCTTGTATTTAGACCTGTCAACAGTCCTGTCCTGTTTTCATTCCTGTCCTAAATCTTTGGTCCTTGGCTGTTTTGATGGGCTTCCTGTTCTCTATATTTTCAAGATTATCTTTCCACGGTATTACATCAGTATTGGGAATTACCTCATTGCCTTGGTAAATGGTCTCAACTTATATAGCGCTTTTCCACCTACATTAGGCACTCAAAGCGCTTTACAGCAAGGATCCACTCACCCATTCATACGCTCATTCATACACCAGTGTACGCAGACACTGGAGGCAAGGAGGGTGAAGTGTCTTGCCCAAGGACACAACGACAGTGGGCACTTTCAGGAGGCGGGATTTGAACCCCTGACCTTCCGGTCTACCATCTGCGCCACCATCGCCCCATCTATTGCCTTTAGATGGGTTTACACCAGACAATTCAGGGCTCCAGACTAACTTTTATTTTAGTAGCGCTGGTGCAACCAACATTTTCATTTGGACAATATTTTGGTCGCACAGACTCGAGTCGAGACACAATATCAAAATTCACCATTTTAATTAATTAAAACAAGAACAGTTATAAACATGCTCAAAAGCACTAATGATTGATCTTAATCATGATTAAAATGTTAAAACATTTTTAAATTGAGTTTTTCATATTAATAGAGTGATTTTAGATAATTTCATTATTATTTTTTAAGCATTGCTCCGCTCTAATTTTGTGTTTTCAATCCATTATTATTCGCGTTCCTTGACAATTTTTTTTTTCTTTCTTTCCAAATCTGCAATATCACTGTCACTTGCCGGATATTCACTTAGAAAATTATGTATTACTGCCAATTAAGACCGTATTAGTCACAGACAAAAAGTACCCGTTTTAGCCCAAAGCCTAAATAAAATACAAGAGCTGAATCTGTTGTGGCTGAGGGAGAGCCATAACTCGGACAGCAGCTGCAGCTGTTAGCTTTAGGTTTGTGCTCTAAAACAAGCTACTTCTGACCGCGAGGAGATCAGAGCGAACTCAGGTAGGAACATAAACCGCTAAACTCTTTCTGAATGCTCCTGTCTCCTCCTCCCAAGTCGCTCAGTTCTCGCTCCTCTCGTGAGCGTGCTTCTCTCTGACCCGCGCTCGTGAGATCGCTGCTCGGCTGCAGTGGGACCGCCCCAATAGGCGACATAAACTGTCGGAAAGTGCATATTGGCAGAAGGTTCATTCATGTCTGGACACATGGCTTCTGTTATCGGTATTTCACTTGTCCCTCGGACAATGAGGGAGAGTAGGGCACTTGCTCGGACAAAACGTTTAGCCTAAACTACCAGCTGACTTCAATAATAGAAGCGTGTGTGTGTGTGTGTGTGTGTGTGTGTGTGTGTGTGTGTGTGTGTGTGTGTGTGTGTGTGTGTGTGCGTGTGCGTGTGCGTGTGCGTGTGCGTGTGCGTGTGCGTGTGCGTGTGCGTGTGCGTGTGCGTGTGCGTGTGCGTGTGCGTGTGCGTGTGCGTGTGCGTGTGCGTGTGCGTGTGCGTGTGCGCGTGCGCGTGCGCGTGCGCGTGCGCGTGCGCGCGTGTGTGCGTGTGTGTGTGCAACTGCCTCAGAGAAGTGCTCTGCAGACGCTGTTCATAACGTTGTTTGTAGTACTCCTCATAAAGCCTATTAGATTAGATCCTACCACTGAAGTTAACTCATACCGCATACTGATGTAATGGTGTGGAGAGATGATCTTTCAGAGAACAAAGGTTGCAAGGTTACAATAACGTTTTCTGTCTCACCGCAATATATATAATACATTTTTGACTGTACTGATGTCTGTCAAATCAGTGGTTCAATCCCAATTGGGGGGTTCCTGGGATATGGACCTGAAGTTTTGTCTGGATAAACGGTCAGGTAATGGAAAACATTATTTGAGCAAATTAACCCTTATGTCATCCTATGTACATTTTGCAAGATTATTTTTTTTCATTCGATGACCATTTTGTCTGTTTTTTGACGCTTGAGACGTGGATTTCTGCAGAAAATGTTCTTTTGAGCCAAATTTTCCAAATCCAGTGTTTTATATTGGAGATCTGCATTTTCTACATACGTTCGCCCCCTAGTGTACAAAAATGTACACGCTTTTCAAACTGCTATAAAAACTACATACTTTCATCTTTTTTCAATTTTTTTTTCATAAATCTCAATCACTTCTCACCTTCTCAAAACTACCAAACATGTTGTTTATTTTGGGTTTTGAACCCTTTATGTGCCAGTTTGAAAACAAAAACTTTGAAGTTTGTGTTACAAAACAACATAAAACCCTCATTATCTTTATAATAATGAATAGTACAGAGCTGGGGCTTTGGTGGATTTTAGGGCCTTGGATTTGTCAAAGATGAGCAAAGAATTGATTTGAAGCATTTGTAGTTTTTCTGTAGTGAGAGATTTACAACTTTCCACACGTTCCATACTAAAAACAGCCATAAAATCTAAATTTTTCAATTTTTTTTCCACTTCTTTTTGCATAAATCACATGAACTACTGGAAACTTTTCCAAAACTACCAAACATGTCATTTTCTGGATTTTAACCCTTAAAATCCCAGTTTCAAAACTTAAAGCTGAAATAAATTGTTACACAAAAACACAAAAGTGTGATTATATTTAAAATAATAAAATGTAGAAAGCTGAGGCTTTGTCTGTTTCCAGAGCCGTGTTTGTGTCACAGATGAGAATTGAAATGGATTTGATGCATTTATAGTTTTTCTGTAGCGGATGATTCATTATTTGAAAATGGCAGCGACTGAAACAGCCCCATTGACTTCCATTATAAACACATGTTTTTCTTTGCTCTTCCAGAGCTGTTTAAAACTTCACTTTTTACAATGTCAGCATTTCGTTTGGAAGAAAAAGAATGAATTTGAAAAATTTTACTGAATTTTATCTGCTTGGACCTCATTCCCATTGTTGGCACATGAATAAAATCACTGTATTTTTTCCTATTGAATATAATGGAAATATGGCATTTCCAATGGACTTTACTCTGAAAACTTCCATTTTTAAATCTCACTTTAAAGCTCTCTGTTTATTATTCAGAAAATAGTCAAGTTTTTATGTTTTTTAAAGTTTAAAATAAAACTGGCATTTAAAGGGTTAAAATTATTGAATGTGTGGTAGTTTTGGAAAGTCATCAAGTAGTTCAAGAGATGTATGCAAAAAAAGTAGGAAAAAAATTAATGTATGGTGGTTTTGTGGCTTTTTTTAGGCATGTACATTTTTGTACACAAGGGTGGCGAATGATGGTGGCGAAGAAAATTGAAAGATGACAAGGGTTAAATATTAAAAAAAACATCTAAAAAAACAACAACAAACATCTCAATTGATTGAGAATGCAGTACGTGTGCAGACAAGACCCCAATTTCTGTTTGTTTAATATATATTTATTGCTATGTTATGTTTATTGACCTTTCTCAACACACACAGGGGCTTTAAGAAAAACAAGTTGTGAATAACTCTGTAATGTTTGTTTGTATTTTTTCTGTGTCAACAGGTTACAATATCATTATGACTTCACCTGTGAAATTCCGAGTGTTCCTAGACCATCTAGTAAAAAAGGTGCCTTTCGCTGAAATGCCTCAAACCATAGAAGACTTGTCCACTGGAATAAAGGAAGCTTTTGAGATCACAGATAGAATAAGCATTCAATACAAGGACTCAGAATTTGATGACTTTTTTACATTAACATCAACAAATGAGCTGAAAGACAAAGACACACTGAAAGTAGTGTATGTCGATCCTCCAACAGTGGTTCTAAGAAGCATTGACTTTATGTCAACTCCAAACGACTCTACTTTTGAAACTGATACAGATAATGAGATCCAATGCTCTACCTCTGCAGAATCAGTTTTTCAACCCACCCAACCAACACGCCTGCCATGGCCCAATGAGTTTCCAGTACCTGCTTTTTCCTTCCGCACTGAGCTGGCGCTTCAGAAAGGAATGGTTGCATACATGAAGGATGGAAGCCTTTTGTGTCGCGAACAAATATACCCTGGTCTGAAAAGCAACATTCTCGAGTGCTTGGCAGAGGCCATGTTTGTTTACACACCATATCCCAATGACATACAAAGAAGTGCTGTTGTTCAAGCCCTCATTAAAAAGTATCCGTGCTTAAAAGAGCCAGGTCCTCTTGATGGCCGAGAGGGTTGGGAAAAAAGCGTATAAAGTTGGAAACTACCGGACCAAACTACGTGCCCATGAAGTTCCAGAGCTGATGGTAAATGCACTCAAGCATAAAGCAACAAACAAACCAGCAAAAGATGTAAAAAAAGCAAGAAAGTGTGAAGTCAATTACTTCCCAACTATCCAAATGGGGGAGACCACAGACTCACTTGAGATGGTTCGTCTGCAGCTTTTGTCAGAGACAATGAAGAAGCATAATGGGCAAGTCATAAATGAGTTGATGACCCACACCTTCAGTTTGAGACGACAAGAAATTGTTTCTGAAGCACCAAATGTACAGACTCTGTTGGATAGATGGCCAGCCTTATTTGAGGAGTCTCAGGTACTGACATCTATTCAAATATTTAAAACAAAACAAAACAAGCATACTGAATGTTTTGAATTCAAGTTTTAAGGATAACTCCATGCTTTTAGTTTCAGATTTGCCAAGAATTCTGGAGAATCACCAGAGTCTCACTGGAGTCAAATTTTCTTAGGCAGCTGGACACACACACACACGTCTAAGATGTTGTCACTATTCAACAGAAAAGGGGGGGGCACTTGGTTCAAGACTCAGCCTGATGATCATGGAGTTAATTCAGGTATGAGTGTAAATCTTTCAAAATTCCAGCTGGATACTGTATCTAAATGCCTCCAACATGACAATCATTGGTTTTGTACCCAAATTGAGTTTGCAAATTTGAGTCTGCATCTTATTTTGAGAAATTATTTAGATTTTTTTTTTTTTCTTTTAAAGTGGGCTGGGCAATCCAGCAACAGAGCTCTCTAAATAATAAATATGATGCATAACCCAGCGTTGTCACATGGGTCATAGTAATTTTAAGAAAAAGAAAAACTCTTTGGAGCTAGGCTTTTAAGCAGTTTAAATGAGGCCACATTAGAACCCGGTTTACCAAGTGTCTTTTGGAGTCGCCCCTGGTCACGAGGGAGTGGTATTACAGCACAGGTGTAATACCACAGCACCACAGTAATACACCCCCCAGTAATACAAAGTGGGTGGGGTGGAATAAGGTGAATAGCGGGAGAAAGCAGTGGAGGCATGATAGAAACGATATCTCTGAATAGAATTTTGATCCACACTTTGGACACAATCCTACCAATGCTGTCAGTCAGGCTTACAATATGTCCATGTCCATTTTTGCTTCAGTTGAAGCCAGCGGCAGTGCACGCAGGTATGAGTGTGTGCATCTGCGTTTTAAAGCAGTACTAAGTAACGTGTTTACCTAAATAAATCCTTTCCGTAGTCCCTCTGGGGGTAATACAAGTGTTAATGGGATGATTGGAGGGTCTTTCATCTCCCCCTGGTGTCTCTGGCCACAAAACCATGCTTGCAACTTGACTACCACCGGGTCGGAGCAACAATACACACTAATGGAATCACGAGGAAGAAGCTAACAGGCTAACGGGCAAAGCTAACTGCGGGATAGTGCCACTTTAAACAGTATTTACAGCCAAGTTTGAGTGAAAAAATTATTTCTATTGTATAACTGGATGTACAACACCTCTTTCTCCCTTCACCTTTTCTGTCAGTGTAGTATTTACTCTCCAAGACATTTAATAAGTTAAAAAATCGTAACTTGCTACGACACCTGCAGTTGCGCTTATGGCCTCTAGGGGCAAGAGTTACTTAGTACTGCTTTAACAGAACACTTTGTAAAACTGTGCATGTGTTACTGTCCTGTCCCGTCTAGTGGAGCCCATGGGGTGAAAAAAATCAAAAATTCAAACTGCCATGTTGTTTGAGTCCTTTCACCTGATAACAATATAATATATATTTGATTTTTAAATCACACCCATGATTGTCATTACATTTAGGTCCAGTAATTGCAGTTGTAATTAACTATTAAATCTACAATATACAATTCAACAACAGTTGAATAGGCAATTCAAAATACAATAATTGTTAACCTGCCCTACATCAGCATACAATTAAACTTGAACAACAGGGGTTTGAACACTTTCTTGGCTGGATTGCAAAAGTGCTTTATACTAAAGATAATCATTTTCTTATAGAATCCGCAACAGTGGAAACAAGAAGAGACATCGTACTGAGGTGCCTCATAGAATACATGGGCGAGAAGCAAGAAGACATGATCTGTCTTCATCAGGTGCATTTTCTACTGTATTTTATGTTATATGATGATTTGATACAAACCTCGATACACACAGGCCAGGATAAGATAAAGTCAAAGACTCTTTATTTGTCAAACCATGAGAATGGTTTGAAATTATTATTCTCTCATCCTTGATTGTGGAACGGGGGGGTGCGTAGTGAAGGTCGGGAGCGCAGGGAGGGCAGGGAGTTCAGCTTCCTGATGGCCTGGTTAGGGTTGGGACGATGGACGATGATATCGTCCATCGTGATGGATGAGCAACATCACGATGGAGAGCAACCATCGTGATGCCACGCCCCCTCCTGTCAGAAACACGCACTGATCTTCTGTGGGCCTTGTAAACCTACACACTTTGCTGGGATTGCACTGTAAATTAAATCTTGAATATAGCTAATATGCAGCTAGTTTAAGTAGCCTGCCAGAAGCCCGAAGACGTGATGTGTTAGCCGTAATTATTAAAATAAAGACGCAGCACCGCTGTATTTCTGACGCGCGGGGCTCTCTCTCTCTCTCTCTCTCTCTAAAGCAGCTACTGTTTAACACCGCGTGGTTTCGCTTTGCTTTTCGTACGGAAACTAAACAGTTTTAAAATGCCGCGATGGATCTCACATCGGAGCTGAGAGCGCATGGGTTTGGATGTTTTCACGAAGGACTGAGAGAAAGAGGCGCGGAGGTACGAGACTACGAGCACACGGACCGGGGTGGTGGAGCAGCTTCAATAACGTAGGCTACGACGCAAACTTCTAAATATTGTCCCATTCACCCACTGTTTCTTAAACATTACGTTAAAATTGAGCAAATGCAAATAATAAGCTCTGAATTACAGCTGTATTAGTGTGATAAGAGCCTTGGTATTGAGGAGCAGATGACGCTCTGAATAAGTCGAGTTTTAACGCATTTCTGTTGCAAAATTCGTGTTCTATGACTCTGTTCAGATCATGTTTAGTTTAGATACATTTATCCTGCAACCTCACATTTTTCCTAACATAAATAAAATTCAGCCTATATATATATAGGCTATGTAAATGTCTTTTAAAAATGCTTATAATGAGAGATGGACGATATCATCGTCCATCACGATGGTTCACTGTAAACATCGTCAACTGCCAATTAAGGGGACATCGCCCAACCCCAGGCCTGGTGTATGAAACTGTTCTTCAGTCGTCTGGAGCTGGCCCGTGGATTCCACAGTCTCCTCCCTGAAGGCATTACCTTGAAGAGACTGTGTGATGGGTGCGTAGGGTCCCTTGTGATTCTGACGGCTTTGCGGGTCAGACGGGTGGAGTACATGTCCTTAATGGTGGGGAGAGGGGCTCCGCAGATCCTCTCCGCTGCTCTCACGATGCGCTGGAGGCTCCTTCGGCAGGAGGCCATGCCACACAGTGATGGAGCTGGTCAGGGCCATTACAGTCAAATTTATTTGCATAAAAGCTGCTACTCCACATAGTGCGGCTCAACCGTGCATGCCACGATCTATGTGCAGGTATCGACTCTACCCAGAACACGCTTTTACTTCCACCACACACACAACCCATACATGCATGGGCTATATGGCGTGTAACGTGTAAAACTATGCACTGGCAGGGGCTTGTAAAAGTTCAACTGGTGCTGTTACACCAATATGCCATTTCCACTGTATATTACGACATGAACTTTTACTGCTAATGCAGCGGCTAATGCATCAGTCTGCAACAAAGTTATGCCGACACAGTGCACAGCTGTGTGTGAGACTGAGCACCAAACTAATCCAAGTTTTGTGATGCCTGTAGCTTTCATATTTTACAATAGCTGCGTGAAACATGAGAGCGTCTACAAGCTAACCTATAAAGCTAACAGATAGCTGCATTTACTGTGAGGCTAGATCCTCTGGCTAAACTGGCTCTGTGCGCGGTCTGTGCTCGTTTGATGCGCGGTTGCGGTCGGAGAGGGATGACTTCTCCAGGTGGACAGGCACAGGTCTGAGCCCCGGGCTCTTATTTGCCATGTTTTGTCAAACTCCTCCTACCCCTTCTTTTGTAGTGTGCATCTGATAAACCCTCGCTTTGAGGGCTATGTGGCCCTCACCCGCGCTGCAAAATAGAATTGGTACACCCCTTCATCTCTCTTGAACGCGCAAAACAGAGGTGAAGGGCTAAGGAGGGCAGAATTAAGATTGGGCCTAACACACTCCAGCATTAAAAATCAAAAAATCAAACTCTGTCCCAGTCAGAGCAGAACGGCACAAAATGTCTGTGTATTTAATATACATTTATATATATATATATATATATATATATATATATATATATATATATATATATATATCTTCTAAAGTCTGTGCTGAATGTAACGACGTGAGCGAGATGTATGACCCAAATCTTTGGCCGGAGGGTGCCCTTGTTCGGCGGTTCTACGAGCCCCGTCGTGTTGGAAACCCCAGGATCGTGCCTGGCACAGGGGATGAGCGCGTAATGGCACCGCGGTGGCAAACTAATTTGGAATTATGGATATACGAGTCTTGTCCTATAACTGCCGTGGATTGCGGCTTGGGAATAGCGATACGGATAAAGCTCGTCGTCTGATTGTTGACAATCTTTTAATAAATTCCGATATACTCTGTTTGCAAGAGACATTTTTAGCCCAGCAAGACTTGCGGAAGTTGAACTCTTTTAATGACTATTTTCATGGAGTCGGAGAATCTACAGCGGACTTTGACAGGGGTATTGTCAGTGGGAGAATTTCAGGAGGTGTGGCAATACTGTGGAGAAAAGCATTTGACAAATGCATAAAAGTTGTCGGATTGGGTGCTGATTGGTGCATTGGAGTACAGTTCACAAGTGACAATAAGAATGTTTTAATTTTGAATGTATATACCCCATATGAATGTAGACAGAACGAGGATGAATACTTAAATAAGCTTGCTTTTTAAATTCTTTTGTTGAAAGTTGTCTCTCATCAAGTATCTATGTTGTAGGAGACATGAATGCTGACATAACTGATATGAATTCTCCATTTGGAAAATATATGGTTCAGTTCTGTGAAGATCATAATTACATTTTGTCGAGCAAGTTGTTGTTGCCTAGTGACAGTTATACCTATATCAGTGAGGCATGGCATACTACATCGTGGCTAGACCACTGTATGAGTACATCTGATGCACATGCCTCCATTGGGTCTATGGATATACTGTATGATATGGTTACAGGGGACCATATACCCTTGTCATTCTCAATTAAAGTTAAGCAGTTGCCAGTGTTGTCTATGAGCAACAATACTATGTTCCAAGGAAAGCTGGACTGGTCTGACCTCACTAAGGAAGACTGTATGTCCTATTTCATTCAAACTGATATACTACTGAGCAGTATTAATTTACCTTGCGATGCAATCAGATGTACTGATCCTAACTGTGTTGATGTGAATCACAGGAGGGACATTTGTGCATTTTATAATGAAATAATAAGTGCTCTTGTTGAAAGTGGTAAACCCTATTGTAAATGGATGAAAAAAAAATAATGCTAAACGGCCTGGGTGGAATAGATACGTAGCTGGGTATCACAAGCTGGCCCGTGAAGCTACAAGGGAGTGGGCCCAGGCTGGAAAACCTCGACAAGGTCCTGTGTTTGAAAACAAAAAGCTCACTAATGCTAAATACAAGTACGCCATTAGGTTTATCACAAAGAATGAGCAAAGCATAAGATCAGATTCAATGGCTGGGAAGCTCTTGACAAACAACGTTATGGATTTCTGGAAAGAAGTGCGCTCCCTTAACTGCAACAAGACAACTTTGCCCTGTACGGTGGATGGCATTTCTGGTCCAGATAATATAGTAGAGCACTGGAAACAGCATTACGCTGCTCTCTTCAACTGTATTCACACTGAACAATTTAATGTAGAAGCTACTGATATGGATGAATGTATGAGTGTCACGGCTCATGATGTGTATCAAGCCATAAAAAAGCTGTCAGACAATAAAACCTGTGGGGCTGATGGTATATATGCTGAACATCTGAAAAATGCCAGCGTTAGACTATCTCCCCTTCTGGCAATTTGCTTCACCAGCTGTATGACCCATGGTATTCTGCCTGATGCACTCCTTTCTATCACCCTGGTCCCAGTCATAAAGGACAAAGCGGGTAGAATGGGAAGCTCGGACAACTATAGGCCCATTGCCCTTGCCAACATTGTATCAAAGGTCCTGGAGAAAGTACTGTTGTGTAAATTACAGGATGTGATATACTCTGCAGATAACCAGTTTGGTTTCAAGGCAAAGCATGGCACGGACTTATGCATATTTGCTTTAAAGGAAATGATCAGAAAGTATAGGGGTAAAAACTCATCTATGCTCATATGCTTTATTGATGCATCCAAGGCATTTGACCGTGTTAACCACCTAAAGCTGTTTATCAAAATGCGTCAGCGAGGACTGTGTCGGCTCCGTTTGGTGTTACCAATGGAGTGAGACAAGGTGGAATCCTTTCTCCTGTACTGTTTAGTTTGTATATGGATGAATTGTCACAGCTGTTGAATGTGTGCAGGACTGGCTGTATGATTGGGTCTACCCTTGTAAACCATCTCATGTATGCCGATGATGTTGTTGTATTTAGTCCGAGCAGTGCTGGTATGCAGGAACTTTTAAACGTGTGTTCCAAATATGGTGTGGATTATGACATCAAATATAATGTAAACAAGAGTGTCATAATGATTTGCAGAACAAGAGATGATAAGGTTTTGAATTTTCCTCCATTTAATTTGTGTGGGAATAATCTGACCTTGTGTAGAAAATATAAATATTTGGGACATTTTATCACTGATGATTTGGCAGATGATGATGACGTGCTCCGACAGTGCCGTATGATGTATGTGCAGGCTAACACGCTTGTGCGCAGGTTTGGTCCGTGTACAAATGAAGTGAAAAGGACACTGTTTAATGCCTATTGTACCCCGCTATACAGCACACTTGTGGTCAAACTATAAACGTTTGAGCATACGAAAACTTAACGTGGCATATAATGACTGTCTAAGAATTTTGCTGAAAAAACCTCGATGGGAAAGTGCCAACCACTTATTTGTTTCTGCTGGCATTAGAACATTTCATGCTGTTTTAAGGAACTTAATGTACAGATTTATTTGTCGGCTCAACGTCTGTAACAATATGATTATCATGAGCTTGACCAATTGCAGAGTCAGTGCCACACGCTACCAGTCTGAACTGTGGCGACACTGGTACAGTTGTCTGCTCTAAACGTGTTATTGTTTAGTTTGTTGTGTGTTTGTTTTGTTTTTTTAACTGGACCTCGTGTCTGCAATAAAGATTTGATGATGATGATATATATATATATATATATATATATATATATATATATATAATTATATATATATATATATATATATATATATATATATATATAATTATATATATATATATATATATATATATATATATATATATATGTGTGTGTGTGTGTGTGTGTGTGTGTGTGTGTGTGTGTGTGTGTGTGTGTGTGTGTGTGTGTGTGTGTGTGTGTGTGTGTGTGTGTGTGTGTGTGTGTGTGTGTGGTGTGTGTGTGTGTGTGTGTGTGTGTGTGTGTGTGTGTGTATGTCACATTATATTTAATCACAATAAACTACCGCCCCTGGATCTCGCGAATGGTCGGCTCTTCACAGGACAAGGTTGAAAATTTCGGCTCTTGGTGTCTGGCTAGTTGGCCACCCCTGCTCGTTATGTTTAGTATGTAGTGATGTCAACATGAACACAACCGATTGTTCTGTACTGCTTGAATTCATTTTTATTAAACTGTCAAAATAAAACGATTCTGTGTTCCCTATATAGAACATGGAGGACATCCCTTTGCCATACTCTTTGAAGATTTCTGCAAGCCAGGATAACAGCTTTGGCATCATTGTCGACGGATACCTGGTGATGAAAGGGTTGGCCACTTTTGCTAAAGCATGTGGCATTCTTATGGGCATTATCTATGCTCTTGATCTTAAATACCCACCAAACCTGATGTGCACCTTTGAGACTTTTCAGCGACTATTTCTTGGACTTAATCCTTCACGTCCCAAACCATCCCAAAGATACAGTAGTCTCTTTAGGAAATTGTCTTAAGGAGCATATGCTCGTGCAAGAAACACTGAGTTGACTAGGCCCGTCACAACTTCTGAGTTTGAATTCCAAAGTAAAAAATATAACATACTCGACCTTCATGATGCTTTCTCTTTTGTCAATTGCACTTCACAAATAACTAGCTAGAGACAACTAAAGAAGATGCAAATTGCTTCGGAGGTCTTTGCCACGAATATACAGTGCCTTGCGAAAGTACTAATACACCTTGAACTTTTGCACATTTTGTCATGTTTACAACCATAAACATTTGACTGAAAGTTCACACACAAGTAACAGACAACTGTGAAGTGAAAGCAAAATGATACATGATATTTTGAAAAGTGAAAAGTGGGGCGTGCATAAGTATTCATACAGCATGACTTAATACTTTGTGGAACCCCCTTTTGCTGCAATAACAGCAGCAAGTCTTCTGGGGTATGACTCTACAAGATTTGCACTAGAGTCTGGAGACTGACATTGTAGCCCATTCCTTTTTACAAAACAACTCAAGCTCTGTCACATTAGAAGGAGAGCGTTTGTGAACAGCAGTTTTCAGGTCTTTCCACAGATTTTCAATAGGATTTAGGTCAGGACTTTGACTGGGCCATTCTAACACATTAATATGTTTGTTTTTAAACCATTCCATTGTAGATTTAGCTTTGTGTTTAGGGTCATTGTCCTGCTGGAAGGTGAATCTCCGCCCCAGCCTCAATTCTCTTGCTGACTCCAGCAGGTTTTCCTCCAAAATGTCTCTGTATTTGGCTCCATCCATCTTCCCAACTATTCTTACAATCTTCCCAGTCCCCGCTGAGGAAAAGCAGCCCCATAGCATGATGCTCCCCCCACCATACAAACAAACCAGCAAAAGATGTAAAAAAAAAAAAAAAGCAAGAACGTGTGAAGTCAATTACTTTCCAACTATCCAAATGGGGGAGACCACAGACTCACTTGAGATGGTTCGTCTGCAGCTTGTGTCAGAGACAATGAAGAAGCATAATGGGCAAGTCATAAATGAGTTGAGTTAGCATGATGCTCCCCTCACCATATTTGACACTGGGGATGGTACACTCATTGTTAGGTTTGCTCCATACATAACGTTTTGCATTTGGGCCAAAAAGTTCAATTTTTGTCTCATCTGACCAAAGCACCTTCTTCCACATGGTAGCTGTGTCCTCCATATGACTTCTAGCAAACTTCAAACGGGATTTCTTATGGCCTCCTTTCAATAATGGCTTTCTTCTTGCCACTCATCCATGAAGGTCAGATTTGTGTAGAGACTTATAGTTGTCCCATGTACAGATTCCCCCAGCTCAGCGGCAGTACGTCGCAGCTCCTCCAGAGTTATCTTAGGGCACTTGGTTACATTTCTGACCAGTGCTCTCCTTGTTCGGTCTGTTAGTTTAGGTGGACGGCCGTGTCTTGGTAAGTTTGCAGTGGTGCTATACTCTTTCCATTTCTGAATGATGGATTGAACAGTGCTCCGTGAGATGTTCAAATCTTGGGAAATCTTTGTATAACTTAACGCTGCTTTAAACTTCTCCACAACTTTATCCCTGACCTCTCTGGTGAGCTCCTTGGCCTTCATGATGTTGTTTAGTGACCAATACACTCTGACCATAGCTCTGAGGCCCTCACAGAACAGCTGGAATTATACTGAGAGTAGATTACACACAGGTGGCCTCTATTTAATGGTTAGGCCAAGGTGTGAACATTCTGCAGTCATTAGGAATGTTATAAAGGCAATTTAATGCACTCAGAAAATGCTGTATGAATACTTATGCACGCCCCACTTTTCACGTTTCTATTTTTTGTAAAATAACAGAATCATGTATCATTTTGCTTTCACTTCACAGTTGTCTGTTACTTGTGTGTGAACTTTCAGTAAAACATTCAAAATAAAATATTTATGTTTATGGTTGTAAACATGACAAAATGTGCAAAAGTTCAAGGTGTATTAATACTTTCGAGAGGCACTGTATCTACAAAATAAAACCATAATTCTAAACTGTCCAAGAGCATTAGTACATGGTCGTCATAAATGAATGCAATAAATTGCCTCATTTCTAGATGACAACTTTTTCATTTTTATAAATCATTTTTATGTCAATTGACCACAAGTTTAAAATGAATGTCTAAATCATACTTTTATTTCATATTCACTGCAGTGTCTCGCGGGATCAGTTTCAAGTTATCCCTTTCACTTTTGGGCAATTCTTCTACTGCTAAAGTGTTTATATATTAATAATATCTTGTTTTTTCCTGTGCAGCTATAAAGTTGTGAGATTCAATGAGTTAATTGGGGCCTAACCGATATGGATCTTTTTCAATCTGTCAAATAGCATGGGCTTTTCTAAGACGATGCCGTTGTACTGCTGATATTTTGAGCAAAAATTTCAAAAACGTCTACAATCTTGTGTATGATGCTTCTAAAGGCGTCAGTGTTAAACTGTGACAGCACGGGGCCCTGTAGTAGGGTCAAAGGGGCTGATTTATTCAAAACATTCATGTTTAGTACACACTTCAGAAGGAGCTAGTTTGAAAGACAAACAAACCAATATTGTAAAAAACCCAAATATCGGCTGGGCCCCAGAGTTAATGTATTACTACTTAAAATTTAAATTTTCAATATAAGTAATTTTATGGTGCATGTGTTTACAGATTGTTGAAATTACGAAACTGTTTGTAATAAATTCTTTTGCAAAAGATTTGTTGTATGTGTTCTGTAATCGTTTTGTATTTTTATTTAAGAATTATTCCTACAAACTGTACTTTTGCTTCCCATTTACTTAAAATTATGTAGAAATATAATTACTATGACTTATTCTTTTTGCTTAGCATTAACTTAAAAATATGCAGAAAAATGATTCTTACAAACTGTATTTTTTTGCTTGCTATGAATTACGTGTTTTGCTTAGCAACAACTTGAAAGTTAGTGGAAATATTGTTCCTTTTGAACTATAATTTTTGCTTTCCATTTACTTAAAATTATGTGAAAAAAATAATTACTATTAATTAAGTTTTTGGCTTAGCAACAACTTAAAAATCAGTGGGAAAATAATTTAAACAACCCTTTATTTTATGTTTAAAAATAGCTTAAAAATGTGAGGAAAATTGATAACTACTAAGTAATTATATAACTTCCTCTTGAAGCAACTTTTATGTGTTTCTTTAAAAAAATAATCAATGGCTGTTGTTTGAACTCAAAAACGCTGATGCAACCACTTACCTCAATTTTATTGCTTAAATTCAATGAAACACTTATTACAGTGTGGCCTTACCTCCTGGGTGGATGTAGGTGGAGCTGTTTAAACACAGGTGTAGTTCCTCTGTGGTCTTACCTCCTGGGTGGATGTAGATGGAGTTGTTTAAACACAGGTGTAGTTCCTCTGTGGCCTTACCTCCTGGGTGGATGTAGATGGAGCTGTTTAAACACAGGTGTAGTTCCTTTGTGGTCTTACCTCCTGGGTGGGTGTAGATGGAGCTGTTTAAACACAGGTGTAGTTCCTCTGTGGTCTTACCTCCTGGGTGGATGTAGATGGAGTTGTTTAAACACAGGTGTAGTTCCTCTGTGGCCTTACCTCCTGGGTGGATGTAGATGGAGCTGTTTAAACACAGGTGTAGTTCCTCTGTGGCCTTACCTCCTGGGTGGATGTAGATGGAGCTGTTTAAACACAGGTGTAGTTCCTCTGTGGCCTTACCTCCTGGGTGGATGTAGATGGAGCTGTTTAAACACAGGTGTAGTTCCTCTGTGGCCTTACCTCCTGGGTGGATGTAGATGGAGCTGTTTAAACACAGGTGTAGTTCCTCTGTGGCTTACCTCCTGGGTGGATGTAGATGGAGCTGTTTAAACACAGGTGTAGTTCCTCTGTGGCCTTACCTCCTGGGTGGATGTAGATGGAGCTGTTTAAACACAGGTGTAGTTCCTCTGTGGCTTACCTCCTGGTGGATGTGATGAGCTGTTTAACATGTGTTCCTTGGGTGGATGTGTGGAGCTGTTTAAACACAGGTGTAGTTCCTTTGTGGCCTTACCTCCTGGGTGGATGTGGAGGGAGCTGCTGGAGGTGAAGCTGTGGTTGAACACCTCCAGGAGGTAAACACAGGTGTAGTTCCCTTTGTGGGCGCGGCCTACGTCAGTAAACAGGAAGTGGGCGGAGTGATGGACGGCCGGCAGGGTGAGGTTGAGAGTGGGAGAGAGCAGCTGGAAGGAGCCTCCCGGGTACTGCGGCTCCACGGAGCATTTGATCCGGAAATATGCCCCCATCTGCACCCAGACCCCGCCCTCTCCTGGCGACGCCCAGTCACCCTCCTGTGCCCGCGGCCCAAAGAGCTCGCCCTCTGCCCGCGGAGCCCACACCCCCTCAGACACAGACACCTCCGGGACGTTCAGCAGATCTGAGGAGCAGAGGTCACATTAACCAGAAACTCTTCATCATTTACGGAATATTTTTATCTCTGACGGTGAAGGACGTTTGTATTTGTGACGGATTGAAAATCAACACAAATAATAATAATCTCCTATTTGCATTTGTAACAGTGAAATATGAGCCTGAGCTGCAACAGTTACTGAACATTGTTGATGCTGTGGCCTGGAGCAGGACGTCAAATACAATGCAGTGAAAAGTTCTGATCTGTAGAACCAAAGGAGGATAAAAGTACAAAATGTCCTGATTCTTATTTGTCAAATATAGTGCGTAATGTTACAAAGTAAACAAATGTCTTGTGCATATATTTACAGAGGACTTGTCTGATGACGATGACATGAACAGACAGTAGAACGTTGTAGATTTGGATTTTGTACGGACTAAATGAAAATAGTGTTGTTCAAATCCTCCTGTGGACTGAATAAGTGGGTGAATACAGTAGTTGTGTCTCTGGTTGACGTCACCTGTAGTTTCATTGGTGATCAGTGGAGGATGTGGAGCTGCTGCTATAGCTGTGTTTTTAAACTCACCGTGTCATTGTTATGTTTTGTATTATTGTTGCTTTTATTGTGTCCCTCTGAGTCTGTAATAAAGTTGAATAGAATTGATATTGAGGAGCAGATGATGCTCTGAATAAGTCGTCCTCCTTTGAGACTTTTACGCACGAGTTTGAACACATTTCTGTTCAGATCAGGTTTAGTTTAGCTCCGTTTATCCTGCAGTCTCACATTATTTCCCAACATAAATAATAGCTTTATATCTCTTTAAACGCCTTAAACATGTGTCAAATGAGAGATGAATGAATGAAGAGTAAAAACAGCTCATGACAGATTATTTATGAGCCTGTCCTTCAAAATGACAGAGAAATGATCCCGAGCAAAAGGTCATGTGACTAAACTGACCAATGGGCCGGGGCCTCAGTATTCACTGGAATAAGAGTCAGGCTGCTTTAAAATCATTTCACTCAAAGTACATTTAAAAGTACTGACCCAAACAGCTACTCCAGTAAAAGTACATAAGTACTAATACTCGAGTAACTGTTGGAGTAAAGTCTGATTCATGTTTGTTTCATGTTAATGAGACAAAACAACAAATAATGTTTCAAATAATAATCCATAAACTTTAGCCAAAGGAAAGTCATGTTAGATACAAATATATAAGATTGAAGTAGTTTTTTATGTGTACTGTTACTTCAACATAAACTACTGCAGTAGAAGTAAAAGTACTGTGTGATACTCTACGTGCAGTTAGTGGAAACAGTTACATAAAAGTACTTGAGTAAAAGTAACTGAGTACTCCCCGCCTCGGCCAATGGGAGCAGAGGATTATCTGTGTCCTCCTCTAGGGGGCAGCACCACATTCACTGAACTGACTCTGAGCAGAGATTGTGAGAAGAAGAAACTCTGGATTTAAACCAACCTGAACAAATAACCTGGAGGAAGGAATTAGATGAGTCATAATCATCCTGGAGACAGTCTCTCACAGAGCTCTTCTTCACACAGGCAGTGCGGACGCTCCACACTTTACTGTCAGACCCGTCTCTCTCTTCTGTAGAAACAGGAGATCCACAGTCCAGGCCTCGACACACGGCGGCCGCCGCCTCCAGGTCCCAGTCGTGATAGGGCACCACTCGTCTCCACTCTCCTCTGAGCTCCGCCTCCACCGTCCCCTCACAGCGACTGGCCCCTCCCACCAGCCTCAGTGGCTCTGGACACAAACACAGGTGAGCCCCGCCCCTCTACAGGCCCCGCCCCTGGCCCCGCCCCTTACCTTTGCAGGTGAGGTTGAGAGTGGGGCAGGTCTCTGGGCCGGTCCTGGTCCGGTTACAGTCCATCAGCTTAGACTCGTTTCCCTCACAGTGGAACGTCTGCCCCAGAGGAGAGAGCGCCCCCTGGAGGAGAGGAGCCCAACAGCCCAGCTCCCTGCACAGCACCTCTGCCCCGCGACGGTCCAAGGCCCCCTCACAGACCCCGGCCCAGGACTGGCCCAAGGACTGGTCCTGGATCTGCAGAGATCCTGAACACAGGCTCCGCCCCCCGACCAGCCGCACCGAGTCTAAGATAAGATAAGCCTTTATTGATCTGACAATGGAGAAATTCACTGGTTACATTCAGCTCTCAGAAACACTCAGGCTGTGCAGGACACACAGGAAATGTGCAAACTCATAAACAGGAAATAGAGCTATTTTATATACAATGACCACAAACTTTAAGGAGCTAAAAGTATAAACAGTAACAAATAAAATAAACAGTATTAGCAGTGCAGGTTTACATAGTGCGTATGAAGATGAGGTCACAGTCTGAGCCGCTCTGCAGTAAGTCTCTCCTTTATGTAGTAAAGGTCAGTAATGTTTCAGTGTCTCTGATGTGGGTCTGTGCAGAGCGGCGCCGTCAGCAGGAAATAACAAACTATTACCTTTAACTTCAATCAATCAAATCAAACTTTATTTCTATTCACTTTATTCCGGAGGTTCTCGTGGGCGTGGCCATGAATTGGCCCCGCCCCTTCACTCGTATTAGTTACACAGGACTGGAGACGGTTCTACTCGGACACAAAGCCGTTTTTATCCCGCGCAGAGAAACAGTGCAGTGTCGACTTGTTGATGCAAATGAACATTTGACACAAATCAATCGACTCGACATCAGATTTTAGACACAAACATTTCCCCTCGTTCTCCGCTGAATGAACGGACTTCACGCTCTACAGGAAGAGTCACTACAAAGGAAGTGCTGAGACAAAAAGAGGTCAAAGTGGGCGGGGCCTCTTTACAACAACACCAGGAAGAAACACTAAACTATTACATCCTAAACTCTTTACTTTGACATTGACCTGGATTGCAGATGTTTCCAGCTGTTGTCGACCATCACCCACATTTAGGTCAAAGGTTAAATCTAATGTGTATTTGAACCTGTGACCCAGCGGAGGCTTTGGTGATTTGAGCCTTTACTTCCCATCCTGACGGCCTGTAGGGAGGGCGGGGCCATAAATCCAATTAATACCATTAATTCCTGCTTTTGAAAACAGACCATGTGGAAAATAAGGGTAAAATGGCGTCCGTGGCTCCATGTCCGCCTCACGGCCGATCCAGCAGCTTTTCATTTCATTAGCGACTGTTTTTCCACCTCGGAGCGTGGAACACGTTCTCTGTTAGAGCTGGGGATCCGTTTGAGTTAAGTTTCTCTTTGCATTTGGTACAGCGACTGAACAGCTGTGAACAACATGATCACGCTCACATCAGAGCTCAGAGCAAATGGACTTGGATCAATGAAGGACCGAGAGGAGAGAACGAGGCGTGTGCTTCAAAGACACACATGTGACCTGCTGAATATCGCCCTGTTCACCCTCTGTGTTTCTTTAACACGTGCTTTAAAATGAGGAAACACAAATAATCATCTCCTATTTCCAACAGTGAAATATGAGCCTGAGCTGCAACAGTTAAAGAGCCTCAGACACATTAGACACAGTTTTTACTAAAACAGATTTTGCTAAAGATTGTTCCCAGTTTTCTTTAGTTTGTCCATTTTTCTGATGTTTAAAGTTTCACTTCCTTATTGGACACTGACAGGAAGTGACATAGAAGAAGAACAACAATTGTAAACTGTTGCCGTGCCGACCGTGTTAAGTTAATGGGAAATGAGTCAAACTGCTGTGAACTTTACCTTTATCTATGTCACTTCCTGTCAGCAGCTTAAAAAACAAATAAAAGAAACTTCTGCCCAACATTTCTTCATTAAAATTGCTGCTTGACTGAAATAAAAAGATAATTATGTAACTGATGTGATCCTTCTAAATAAGTCCTATTTTCCAAAGCGTTAAAACCTGTCATATGAACTTTAACATTGTTGATGCTGTGGCCTGGAGCAGGACGTCAAATACAATGCAGTGAAAAGTTCTGATCTGTAGAACCAAAGGAGGATAAAAGTACAAAATGTCCTGATTCTTATTTGTCAAATATAGTGCGTAATGTTACAAAGTAAACAAATGTCTTGTGCATATATTTACAGAGGACTTGTCTGATGACGATGACATGAACAGACAGTAGAACGTTGTAGATTTGGATTTTGTACGGACTAAATGAAAATAGTGTTGTTCAAATCCTCCTGTGGACTGAATAAGTGGGTGAATACAGTAGTTGTGTCTCTGGTTGACGTCACCTGTAGTTTCATTGGTGATCAGTGGATATGAAAACTTTAAAAACTGTTATTGAAAGTATCTTGTTGGATAAATATTGCTCTTCTCTATATTTTGCTTATCTTACACGTCATAATCTGCTGACTGGAAATATGTTACTAATGCTTCTGCTTTGAGTTACAGATTTTGGTTTATAAACAGAAACATTGAGCAGCCGTGTGTGTCCAAAACCGGGACTGTCTCAAGGACAAGAATAATGGATACTATGTGTACAGTGAGGAAAATAAGTATTTGAACACCCTGCTATTTTGCAAGTTCTCCCACTTAGAAATCATGGAGGGGTCTGAAATTGTCGTCGTAGGTGCATGTCCACTGTGAGAGACATAATCTAAAAAAAAAAATCCAGAAATCGCAATGTATGATTTTTTAACTATTTATTTGTATGATACAGCTGCAAATAAGTATTTGAACACCTGTCTATCAGCTAGAATTCTGACCCTCAAAGACCTGTTAGTCTGCCTTTAAAATGTCCACCTCCATTCCATTTATTATCCTACATTTAGATGCACCTGTTTGAGGTCTTTAGCTGCATAAAGACACCTGTCCACCCCATACAATCAGTAAGAATCCAACTACTAACATGGCCAAGACCAAAGAGCTGTCCAAAGACACTAGAGACAAAATTGTACACCTCCACAAGGTTGGAAAGGGCTACGGGGAAATTGCTAAGCAGCTTGGTGAAAAAAGGTCCACTGTTGGAGCAATCATTAGAAAATGGAAGAAGCTAAACATGACTGTCAATCTCCCTCGGACTGGGGCTCCATGCAAGATCTCACCTCGTGGGGTCTCAATGATCCTAAGAAAGGTGAGAAATCAGCCCAGAACTACACGGGGGGAGCTGGTCAATGACCTGAAAAGAGCTGGGACCACCGTTTCCAAGGTTACTGTTGGTAATACACTAAGACGTCATGGTTTGAAATCATGCATGGCACGGAAGGTTCCCCTGCTTAAACCAGCACATGTCAAGGCCCGTCTTAAGTTTGCCAATGACCATTTGGATGATCCAGAGGAGTGATGGGAGAAAGTCATGTGGTCAGATGAGACCAAAATGGAACGTTTTGGTCATAATTCCACTAAACGTGTTTGGAGGAAGAAGAATGATGAGTACCATCCCAAGAACACCATCCCTACTGTGAAGCATGGGGGTGGTAGCATCATGCTTTGGGGGTGTTTTTCTGCACATGGGACAGGCCGACTGCACTGTATTAAGGAGAGGATGACCAGGGCCATGTATTGCGAGATTTTGGGGAACAACCTCCTTCCCTCAGTTAGAGCATTGAAGATGGGTCGAGGCTGGGTCTTCCAACATGACAATGACCCGAAGCACACAGCCAGGATAACCAAGAAGTGGCTCTGTAAGAAGCATATCAAGGTTCTGGCGTGGCCTAGCCAGTCTCCAGACCTAAACCCAATAGAGAATCTTTGGAGGGAGCTCAAACTCCGTGTTTCTCAGCGACAGCCCAGAAACCTGACTGATCTAGAGAAGATCTGTGTGGAGGAGTGGGCCAAAATCCCTCCTGCAGTGTGTGCAAACCTGGTGAAAAACTACAGGAAACGTTTGACCTCTGTAATTGCAAACAAAGGCTACTGTACCAAATATTAACATTGATTTTCTCAGGTGTTCAAATACTTATTTGCAGCTGTATCATACAAATAAATAGTTACAAAATCATACATTGTGATTTCTGGATTTTTTTTTTAGATTATGTCTCTCACAGTGGACATGCACCTACGATGACAATTTCAGACCCCTCCATGGTTTCTAAGTGGGAGAACTTGCAAAATAGCAGGGTGTTCAAATACTTATTTTCCTCACTGTAAATACTGTGTGCTTGCAAATTGTCATTTACTGCTCTGGTATGCAACCCCCCTTCCCTTAGACCAGAGCAGTACATTGTAAACTAGGGGCGTGAAAACTGAATAAAATGCAATGTGAGATAACAGAGAGCTCAGAGCGGACACGGGAGGTTTGGCCCCGGCTTCGTTTGTAACTGAGTCTTTATCTCTGTCTGTCTCTCCTTGCAAGTAAAAAGGTAATCTGTCTTGTCTCGCTTTCCTTGATTAATTATTGTTGTTTGTTGGTCCACCAGCCCCAACATATCTCTAAGCCGTTAACACACATCTGTAACCTGTCGCTGCAAACTGGACAATTTCCTGAAAGTATGAAAGTAGCAAAAGTGATTCCTCTGTTCAAGGCAGGAGATAAACATCTCTTCACAAACTACAGGCCTGTTTCCCTTTTACCGCAATTCTCAAAAATCTTAGAGAAGGTTTATAACTCTAGACTTGACAGCTTTATTGAAAGGTGTAATTTACTCTCGGACAATCAGTTTGGTTTTAGGAATAATCACTCAACTTCACATGCGCTCTTTGATATAATTGAAGAAATAACTAATGCTGTAGATAAGAAATATGCAATAGGGTTATTTATTGACCTGAGTAAAGCGTTTGATACAATAAACTATGATATACTAATTAATAAACTAGAACATTATGGGATTAGGGGGGTAGCTCTACAGTGGGTTACCAGTTATTTAAAAAATAGAAAACAATGTGTGAAAATAGGTGATTATCAGTCGAGTTGTCAAGAAATTGTGTGTGGTTTACCTCAAGGTTCCATTCTGGGCCCAAAATTGTTTAACATGTACATTAACGACATTTGTAAAACGTCTCAAGTACTTAAATTTATCTTGTTTGCTGACGATACAAATATTTTTGCATCAGGTGACGACTTACAGCAACTGTGTGGGATTGTTAACTTGGAACTCAAAAGTGTCAATAAGTGGTTCAAACAAAATAAATTATCTCTAAATCTGAGTAAAAGTAAAATGATGATATTTGGCAACTGTAATTCCAATGCTCAGGAAGCAATTCAGATAGAGGGTGTTGTCATAGAGCGAGTGCATGAAATCAAATTCCTTGGTGTTATTATAGATGACAGAATTACCGGGCCAAATACAAAGAAGGTTCCAAGAACGTACTGGTTGTTATGAATTACGTGATGAATTAAACTTTAGGACTCAGAAACATAGCTTCACTTTGAAAAGTTTTAGCCCAACAGTTAATGGTGTACAATTGTGGAATAAACTGGAAATGGAGTTGAAACGAAGTCCAAATATCAACCTGTTCAAATATAAATACAAACAAAAGACTTTTGAAATATACAGAGAAGAAGAAATGTGTTGCCACTAGGAGGCGCAGTAGGATCAATTATGTGTGTTTCCTCAATAATCAAGGAAGAGTGTTGCTGCTTGGAACTGTTGTCATTCTATTGCTCAAATGTACAAATTGAGAATTAGGGTAGGCAAGTTATGAATCTGTTGAGAGGGACCCTCCCAACGGGCTCAAAACCTTGTCTTTTAATGCACCACTCAGCATAGGAACATCATCTACAAAATCAGCTGTTAGGGCAGCTGGGTGGGGGTTTGTTGAGGGGGAGTTACTGCCCTCTTCAACTGGCCCGTTCTACACCCTGGCTTTTTAATGCACCTCACTATGCAGGGCTTACATCATACTTCACATATAACTCAATTAAACAAATATAATAATAATGATAATTAAACCCAAATTAAATTATATTAAGGATGGTAATGACAACTGGGAAGTAGCAAGATCTCAGAATATAATATGTATTAATGCACCTTTATAACATAAAAGTAGCACATGCTTTTGTTGTTTCTTTATTTTGCTGTTGTTTTTATTTTATTTTTCTTCATTATTTATTGTTACTTTGCCCTATGTTCCTTTGTTTATGATTTGCTACCTTGTATGTGGGTCAATGACGTTTCAGAGTTTCAAAATGTCAAACAAATTAAAAAGGGATATAATATAGGTTTTGTCATTTAAATTATACATCCATATGTATATTTTATGTTTTAGTGATGGCCCCCAACAAAAAATACAGTTTTGACCTTTTTTTTCTTTATTTTAAGCCACAAACAACTTGAAAAGGTCATTTGGTCTAACACAGCTTATTTGAAAATTATATTTAATTTAATGTCAAGAATATTCCTGTTTTGAATAAAAAACAAAATGTTCATTTATTATAAAAAAATAATAATTCAAAAATGTCCTGAATATAGTGACAAATATTAATTATAATTGCTTATGTTGTATATTATATGTGGTGTATCAACATTCGTTTCTTCAATATGGCATGAAAAATGTAAATACTTTTCAAATTAGAGTAAACTTCATAATATGTTCATGTTCCATCTTTGTTTTCTGTATTGATACTATTTTATAAATAATTTAGACTTTTAACAGAAATGATTGTGTTTGACTATATTACATCTTATGTTAGACCAAATGACGATAACTGCATTTTACGTTACCACACAAATCTCTTGTAATTTGTAATGATACAAATAACACAAAAAAGATACACAACCTTTGTAATGATAGTTTGAATCCAAAATAAACGTTTTAGAACCATTTTAGAAATATTTTTACAAAAGTAAAATTGCATTGCGAAATTCATAAAGTTAAACTAGAGAAACGTCACTTTAAATGTATTCACTTAACTGAAAAAGTAAGTTTCTTGTGGATGTAAAGGAACCATGGGCATATTTAATATGATTTATATTATTATCTATGATTTGTATTTTAGTATTATCTTGCACATAAGCATTAAGAACTAATCGGTGTGTTATACAGTGGGAGGGAAAACTATGTGAACCCTTTGTAATTTTTCCCATTTTTGCATAAATTGGTCAAAAATGTGGTCCGATCTTTATTTAAATCACAAGAATGAGTTAACAGTCTCTGCTTAAACTAATACCACCCGAACAATTACATTTTATCGGCCATAACATGTAAGCATTCACAGGACAGGGAGGAAAAAGTGAGTATACCCCGGCTAAGAATCCCCCAAGAGCTTACACATTTATGCAGACATTTAGAGTCAGGTGTGAGCCAACCTGAAGCCTGATCTCTGAGGTGTGGCTTAAAGCTAGCCTGGCTAACGCCAGACTAAAATCACAAGTGATATTTAGTCTGGGGACCACCAATTCATTTTCTCGTAGGAGAGGTGTGGTTCACGATTGTCCAGAGCCGTTTATTGGGCGCTACGAATGTCTCTCATGCGTCTGCTCGTAGCCATAGCCAATCATATCATCGTATCAGATGACGTATGACGTACCCGCTGTAAACCTTTGAGCTAAACTATTTAGAACACTAAGGCTTGTTCATACTCCACAAGACACGAGAACTTTGTTCTTGTTCTTGAGGCAAAAGAACAAGAACAAAGTTCGTCTGGGCTTTGACATTTCATACTCCACAAGACGTGTTGCTGCCGAACTGCCACGCCCCCTTTTTCGGCAGCCAAAATAATCAAGGAATTACAGAAATAATCCCGCCCACTAAACATCCAGCCAATCACAGCAAGAGTTCTCGCAGCCCTGCAGAACAAAATTCTGCTCAGCTCAGGTGTCAAGAACAACGTGAAAGAACTGCCGAACAGGAGCTCCGAGAACAAAATGACGTCATTTTGTTCTCGGAGCTCTGGGTGCGAGAAAAAAGTTCTTGCATCTTGTGGAGTATGAACAGGCCTTAAGGCTTGATCGAAAGATGGCGTCGTGTCTGCTGCTGTCATGTTGGATCCGTAATTTGTTTTTACATTTTTTTTATTCCTAAACAAACTACAAGCTTCCGTATGTCGAATAGCGCATCATCGTCTTGCTGTCCCTCCTCGTTCTGTGATTGGTCCCAAATCCATGCGGAAATTTCAGCCATGGTCCCCAGGCTGTTGTGAAGTTCGAAAAGATTCGAGTGCACACGGCAGTCTGGCATTAGCCAGGCTAGCTTAAAGCTGCCCTTGCCACTGAAAAAGACACACTAGTTAAGAATGGTCTTGCACTATGCCTCGCTCAAAAGAGCTCTCTTTAGACCTACTATCAAGATTTACTGACACATCTACGATATGCAAAACATTGAACAAGAATCTCTTTCATGGGAGAACGCCACGGAGGAAGCCATTACTGTCTGAAAAAAATTGCTGCACGTTTGAAGTTTGCAAAATAGCACTTGGATGCTCCACAGCTCTACTGGCAAAATATACAGTGGACTGATGAACACAAAGTTGAATTGTTTGGGCGGAACACACAATGTCGTGTCGAGGAAAAATCGAAAAGCCAGCAGCATCAAAACCTTATCCCCACCATGATGTATGGCACAGGGAGCATCATGGTGTGGGGGTGCAGGGAGCATCATGGTGTGGGGGCGCAGGGAGCATCATGGTGTGGGGGCGCAGGGAGCATCATGGTGTGGGGGCGCAGGGAGCATCATGGTGTGGGGGCGCAGGGAGCATCATGGTGTGGGGGCGCAGGGAGCATCATGGTGTGGGGGTGCTTTGCTGCCTCAGGGCCTGGACAATGTGCTGTCATCAAAGTCAAGTTTATTAAGACAATGAGCAAATCAACTTTAGAATGGTTTCAGACATACATGTTCTGAAATGACCCAGTCAAAGTCCTGACCTGAACCCGCTAAAGATGCTGTGATATGACCTTGAGTAAGTTATTCACACCAGACATCCCAGGAATCTCGCTGACCTACAACAGTTTTGTAAAGAACTGTCAATTCATCCTGATCGTTGTGCACATCTAATCTGCAACTACAGGAAATGCCTGGATGAAGTTATTGCTGCCAAAGGAGGGTCAACCAGCTATTTAATCCAAGGGTTCACTTACATATTCCTCCCTGTCCGGGGAATATTTACATGTTATGGCCAAGATGATAACATGTAATTGTTTGGGTGGTATTAGTTTAAGCAGAAACTGTTTGCTCATTCTTGTGATTTTAATGAAGATCAGACCACATTTTATGACCAATTTAGGCAGAAATATGAGAAACTCCGAAGAATGTACTTACGTTCTCTTTCCACTGTACCTGTCTCTCCTTTTCCTTAGCATCCTCTCTCTAGCAACAGGATCTGTTTTGATCTTTGCACTAAAATGGGCAAACCTCTCCTTGATGGAAAGAAGCATGTGTTAAAATGTCAAAAAAAAGAAAGAAAAATATATTTTAGCTAAACAGACAATAAAACAAAAATGTTAGGTGATAAAAATATATAAAATTATTTAATGAATAATGATCGTAAACCACTTTCATGTCAGTTGGACTAACAGAAGTTTATTGTTAGACCGACTGACATTTCCACTTATTTTCATTCTAAACAGGCATTAGATAGGCCACATATTAGCAAAAATTTACTTAAGCAAGGTTTATTTATTTTCAAATTTCAGATCAAATATAATTTATCTTTCAAATACAACAATAAAAATATGTTTTAAACATTTGACCACATGACACCCTATTTTGTGACACATGCTACTTTTGTTGGAAAAGGTTAAATGTACTTAATTTTTTAGCACAATTTTCAACCTACCACCAACTTGACCGGTCATCAGAGGTCTTCTGAATACTAACCTCACATGTTGCATGGCTTATGATTCCACATTTCATCTTAAAATGGCCTCTTATCACTGTTAGACTGGCTGACATTGAAGAAAATCGCCTTTCCAGGACAAAAGAATTTGTGATTTTATTAAAACTTTTAAAAGGTTATTTTTTCAGATATGTTAACCTGCTTATCTTAAGACACATAACATTATGCCAGATGAAAAATAATAATAATAAATATGTTTTTTTCATTTTTATCAACATTTGTATTCAATGAAAGTAAATGTGGTCTGTTAGGCTATATGACAATTTAGCTCTTCATTATCATAATAATATGCTTTAAAGATCTTAAATATACATAAATGTAACTGTATGATAAAAGCACAGTGAACTTTAACATTTTAGACATTTTTTTACCTTTTTTGGAAAAAAAATCTAGTTTTTGTAGTTGAAGGACACTAAAACCTCAACGTCACGTCATTAACCCACATGTTAAATGTAATGTTATTACTTTTATTTTAGGGTGGGCGCGTATTAGCCTTTGGCTTCAGCCCACTCCCTTTGAGCAGGTTAACTGCTCAAACAAATAAATAAACTAAACTAAACTAAGGATGTGGAGGTGCTGCTATAGCTGTGTTTTTAAACTCACCGTGTCATTGTTATGTTTTGTATTATTGTTGCTTTTATTGTGTCCCTCTGAGTCTGTAATAAAGTTGAATAGAATTGATATTGAGGAGCAGATGATGCTCTGAATAAGTCGTCCTCCTTTGAGACTTTTACGCACGAGTTTGAACACATTTCTGTTCAGATCAGGTTTAGTTTAGCTCCGTTTATCCTGCAGTCTCACATTATTTCCCAACATAAATAATAGCTTTATATCTCTTTAAACGCCTTAAACATGTGTCAAATGAGAGATGAATGAATGAAGAGTAAAAACAGCTCATGACAGATTATTTATGAGCCTGTCCTTCAAAATGACAGAGAAATGATCCCGAGCAAAAGGTCATGTGACTAAACTGACCAATGGGCCGGGGCCTCAGTATTCACTGGAATAAGAGTCAGGCTGCTTTAAAATCATTTCACTCAAAGTACATTTAAAAGTACTGACCCAAACAGCTACTCCAGTAAAAGTACATAAGTACTAATACTCGAGTAACTGTTGGAGTAAAGTCTGATTCATGTTTGTTTCATGTTAATGAGACAAAACAACAAATAATGTTTCAAATAATAATCCATAAACTTTAGCCAAAGGAAAGTCATGTTAGATACAAATATATAAGATTGAAGTAGTTTTTTATGTGTACTGTTACTTCAACATAAACTACTGCAGTAGAAGTAAAAGTACTGTGTGATACTCTACGTGCAGTTAGTGGAAACAGTTACATAAAGTACTTGAGTAAAAGTAACTGAGTACTCCCCGCCTCGGCCAATGGGAGCAGAGGATTATCTGTGTCCTCCTCTAGGGGGCAGCACCACATTCACTGAACTGACTCTGAGCAGAGATTGTGAGAAGAAGAAACTCTGGATTTAAACCAACCTGAACAAATAACCTGGAGGAGGGAAGAAGATGAGCCATCATCGTAGAGACAGTCTCTCACAGAGCTCTTCTTCTTCACACAGTCAGTGCCGACGAACCACACTTTACTGTCAGACCCGACTCTCTTTTCTGTAGAAACAGGAGATCCACAGTCCAGGTCTCGACACACGGCGGCCGCCGCCTCCAGGTCCCAGCGGTAAGACGTCACTCGTCTCCACTCTCCTCTGAGCTCCGCCTCCACCGTCCCCTCACAGCGACTGGCCCCTCCCACCAGCCTCAGCGGCTCTGGACACAAACACAGGTGAGCCCCGCCCTCTACAGGCCCCGCCCCTGGCCCCGCCCCCTTACCTTTGCAGGTGAGGTTGAGAGTGGGGCAGGTCTCTGGGCCGGTCCTGGTCCGGTTACAGTCCATCAGCTTAGACTCGTTTCCCTCACAGTGGAACGTCTGCCCCAGAGGAGAGAGCGCCCCCTGGAGGAGAGGAGCCCCACAGCCCAGCTCCCTGCACAGCACCTCTGCCCCGCGACGGTCCAAGGCCCCCTCACAGACCCCGGCCCAGGACTGGGCCAAGGACTGGTCCTGGATCTGCAGAGATCCTGAACACAGGCTCCGCCCCCCGACCAGCCGCACCGAGTCTAAGATAAGATAAGCCTTTATTGATCTGACAATGGAGAAATTCACTGGTTACATTCAGCTCTCAGAAACACTCAGGCTGTGCAGGACACACAGGAAATGTGCAAACTCATAAACAGGAAATAGAGCTATTTTATAAACAATGACCACAAACTTTAAGGGGCAAAAAGTATAAACAGTAAAAAATAAAACAGTATTATCAGTGCAGGTTTACATAGTGCGTATGAAGATCACAGTCTGAGCCGCTCTGCAGTAAGTCTCTCCTTTATGTAGTAAAGGTCAGTAATGTTTCAGTGTCTCTGATGTGGGTCTGTGCAGAGCGGCGCCGTCAGCAGGAAATAACAAACTATTACCTTTAACTTCAATCAATCAAATCAAACTTTATTTCTATTCACTTTATTCCGGAAGTTCTCGTGGGCGTGGCCATGAATTGGCCCCGCCCCTTCACTCGTATTAGTTACACAGGACTGGAGACGGTTCTACTCGGACACAAAGCCGTTTTTATCCCGCGCAGAGAAACAGTGCAGTGTCGACTTGTTGATGCAAATGAACATTTGACACAAATCAATCGACTCGACATCAGATTTTAGCCACAAACATTTCCCCTCGTTCTCCGCTGAATGAACGGACTTCACGCTCTACAGGAAGAGTCACTACAAAGGAAGTGCTGAGACAAACAGAGGTCAAAGTGGGCGGGGCCTCTTTACAACAACACCAGGAAGAAACACTAAACTATTACATCCTAAACTCTTTACTTTACATTGACCTGGATTGCAGATGTTTCCAGCTGTTGTCGACCATCACCCACATTTAGGTCAAAGGTTAAATCTAATGTGTATTTGAACCTTTCTGTGACCCAGCGGAGGCTTTGGTGATTTGAGCCTTTACTTCCCATCCTGACGGCCTGTAGGGAGGGCGGGGCCATAAATCCAATTAATACCATTAATTCCTGCTTTTGAAAACAGACCATGTGGAAAATAAGGGTAAAATGGCGTCCGTGGCTCCATGTCCGCCTCACGGCCGATCCAGCAGCTTTTCATTTCATTAGCGACTGTTTTTCCACCTCGGAGCGTGGAACACGTTCTCTGTTAGAGCTGGGGATCCGTTTGAGTGAAGTTTCTCTTTGCATTTGGTACAGCGACTGAACAGCTGTGAACAACATGATCACGCTCACATCAGAGCTCAGAGCAAATGGACTTGGATCAATGAAGGACCGAGAGGAGAGAACGAGGCGTGTGCTTCAAAGACACACATGTGACCTGCTGAATATCGCCCTGTTCACCCTCTGTGTTTCTTTAACACGTGCTTTAAAATGAGGAAACACAAATAATCATCTCCTATTTCCAACAGTGAAATATGAGCCTGAGCTGCAACAGTTACTGAACATTGTTGATGCTGTGGCCTGGAGCAGGACGTCAAATACAATGCAGTGAAAAGTTCTGATCTGTAGAACCAAAGGAGGATAAAAGTACAAAATGTCCTGATTCTTATTTGTCAAATATAGTGGCCGTTTCTCAATACTCAAGAACACAAGTACGTTCTCGTTTGCTCGGCAAGTACGTACTTGCTAAGCACACGAGAAGTACAGACTTGGTGAGAACGGGAGCACGGGAGCACACAGAACAGTTACACGTATTGGAACAGTGCTCGCGTACTCGGGGCTGTCAACCAGTTGAGCTGTCACTTTAACCTGCGTGCGTTTAACTCCTCGGGAGAATGGCAAGGGGGAAAAAGATATTTTGCGGTATATGCAGTGCAGTGTTTAGGCTATTTGAAGGCCTTTTGTGTTTAATTATATATGTATCAACCCAGTCTCTTCAGAAAAACGTACCCCAGGTACGCTTTTACAATATGGAATTACGTACCAGTAATACGTTTTTTTGCAAAATTACGTTGGTTATTTACGTTTTACAAATTCACTCAAATAACACATAGCGCGTTCACACGGAAGCCTACGGAGCTTGCCGAGTGATTTCCGATGTTCTCCGAAATCTCCGACAACGTTTCTCTGCAAAAATACTTTTACTAAAGCTTTGTTTTTACCTTTCGCTGTCTTCGTGGAGCGAGTTCTCCATTACACGTCCCACAAATGTGCAGCTCCTGCTCTGCCATGCTCTTGTTTGAGTGCATGATCCAATAAACTCCTGCCGGGTCTTCGCGGAGCTTGTAGCCCGGGGAAGTGCTTTCTCTTCGGCCTAGCTTAGCGCCACAGCCCGCTGGAGTCCCGTGGAGGCTCGTCCCGCTTCTTCCGTAATAGTCCTTTGGGTGAAAGTGATGCCAAGCGTCCACGATGATATAAATGTCCTTAGGTTTGCCTCGCTCAGCCATTTAAGGTTAAAAACAAGCATTTATTGATCATAATTTTGACAGAGGCGTGTAATGACCAGCTGTTTTGATTGACATCCGCGTCAACCAATGACACGTGTTCAAAATTGTGACATCACTAAGAAGGCGGGCAGAACACGTAAACCTGTACTCCTGATTGGCTGTGTCAATCTATTTTTGTATTGTAAAATATTAATATTAGTATTATTTAGTGAATTATTTATTTACTAGTTTGTTTTATTAAGTTATTATTATGTGCACTTGTATATTTTGGCTTTGTTCAAGAGATCTGACAAGTTTGCTTTTGTCTTTTTGATTTGTAACAGCCTTTCATGTCTAAAATTTTGTAAAGGTGCCTTGTGTTGCTCACATGTTCAAAATAAAGAAGAAATAGAAAATAAAAAATAAAAAAAAGTTATTACTATTATGTTTTCTTTTCTTACAGTCTGTCCATGAAAAAATATATATTATTCAAACAAATAATATTATCTGGATTATAAGACTTAATGCATTTTTATGTGACAAATGTGTCTTAACATGAGTAAAATTAAGGATAAAACAATGGGATGGAAACAGGAATATTTTAGGCTCCACAGTTTTGACGTCTGATTTTTCAGCCTGAAGAGACTCTGCTATGGATGCGGGTGTGAAGTGGGCACATGTCTTCATCGTCTAATATGCATAATATAGTACAAATGCAATGTAACAGTTCTTGCTTATGTTTGGACATGATCAATATAAAATATACATTTGAAAATAGAATATAAAGTTTAAAAAAAAAGCCTCTAGACAAATTACTATCTGTATATCCAATGTAAAGAAATGTAAAATAATTGTATTTAAATTATGGATGCAAAAATGAGCAAAGTCCTCTGTCAATAAAGCTCAGGTGTATAATGCCACATGTGTCAGAATAGACTGTTTCTGCAGGTGACAGTAGCACAGTATATTTCATAATGTAGCCTAAACAAAACCATCACATTTAATTACAAACCTCTCATTGTGCATGAACCTTTTGGGGTATGCCAGTGTGATCACTTATAGTGATAGCAGCAGAGCAACCCAGAACTAAGGAACTTAGTTACAAGTTACAACTAGTTACAACTAAGGAAGATTGTTATTCATCATTTGAGTGCCTTTTCCTGAGTTTTCATCTCTATTCCATTGGATAAATCTTATAACCTTCACCTGTTGTGGTAAAGTCATTGACTTATTAGCTCAGTCTAACACAATACATATAGTATATTGTATCAATAGCTTGTCTGTTCTGTGAGCTGTATCATTACACATGCATTCAATTTGGGGAATACAAATTCTTATTTTTTTGTGGTGTAATGTGGGCAATACCTTTTCCTATAATGTGCTGCTCTTGGTTTGTTAGCGGGTGAAATGTGAGGATGTGAGAAATGTTTGCTCGGTGATATGTTGTTTTTGATGCACAGAAATAATCTCTTGTATTTGGAGAGAATAAAGATGAATCTAATCTAATGAGCCCATGACCAATCAAAACTTAGATATCTGCCTACATCCAGTTGTCGAAAGTATGACCTGATCTGCTCTTTGCTCCAACACTTACATGAAGGAATATTGAATATATATCAAGAGATGGGTTATATAAGATAAGATAAGATTATGCACACCCTGAGTGTTTCTAAGAGCTGGATGTAACAATTAAATTTCTCCATTGTGAGATCAATCAAGACTAACAATGAGAGGTTTGTAATTGATTGATTGATTGATTTTTATTTTATTTCGAGCAACACAACGCAGGCACAAAAGCCAGAAAAGATATAAAAAAAGAAAACATAAATAACATTCTAGCTCGAAAAGGAGTGGGAAGAAGACAAGCTTATTGACTCCCACCCCTGTTCATATACTTAAATGATAATGTGGTTGCAACAATAACACTGCTTAGTTCTTATTATCTTACTAAACAATTAACAATTGAGTTGGTTACATATTTACAGACGCAACAATGCATTACATTAAGTCAACATTCACAGTATGTTACACTTTATAACAAGTGAATAATTTTGTTTCCTATACCCATCTTATTACCATGTTGGTATTACTGTTATTTAGCATCACCATTACAGCCCATATAACATTACTCTGTATGGAAGTGTTTGAATGATACACAATATACTCCACATGTATTCATGAAAGGTACAATAATTGCAGACTGATTGATGCTCATGATAAGAAGATTCATCTTAATGATGATGGTAATTAAATGTGATGGGTTTGTTTAGGCTACATTATGAAATATACTGTGCTACTGTCACCTGCAGAAACAGTCTATTCTGACACATGTGGCATTATCCACCTGAGGACAAGGCGCTGGACTTTGCTCATTTTTGCATCCATAATTTAAATACAATTATTTTTACATTTCTTTACATTGGATATACAGATAGTAATTTGTCTAGAGGCTTTTTTTTAAACTTTATATTCTATTCAAATGTATATTTTATATTGATCATGTCCAAACATAAGCAAGAACTGTTACATTGCATTTGTACTATATTATGCATATTAGACGATGAAGACATGTGCCCACTTCACACCCGCATCCATAGCAGAGTCTCTTCAGGCTGAAAAATCAGACGTCAAAACTGTGGAGCCTAAAATATTCCTGTTTCCATCCCATTGTTTTATCCTTAATTTTACTCATGTTAAGACACATTTGTCACATAAAAATGCATTAAGTCTTATAATCCAGATAATATTATTTGTTTGAATAATATATATTTGTTCATGGACAGACTGTAAGAAAAGAAAACATAATAGTAATAACTTAATAAAACAAACTAGTAAATAAATAATTCACTAAATAATACTAATATTAATATTTTACAATACAAAAATAGATTGACACAGCCAATCAGGAGTACAGGTTTACGTGTTCTGCCCGCCTTCTTAGTGATGTCACAATTTTGAACACGTGTCATTGGTTGACGCGGATGTCAATCAAAACAGCTGGTCATTACGCGCCTCTGTCAAAATTATGATCAATAAATGCTTGTTTTTAACCTTAAATGGCTGAGCGAGGCAAACCTAAGGACATTTATATCATCGTGGACGCTTGGCATCACTTTCACCCAAAGGACTATTACGGAAGAAGCGGGACGAGCCTCCACGGGACTCCAGCGGGCTGTGGCGCTAAGCTAGGCCGAAGAGAAAGCCCTTCCCCGGGCTACAAGCTCCGCGAAGACCCGGCAGGAGTTTATTGGATCATGCACTCAAACAAGAGCATGGCAGAGCAGGAGCTGCACATTTGTGGGACGTGTAATGGAGAACTCGCTCCACGAAGACAGCGAAAGGTAAAAACAAAGCTTTAGTAAAAGTATTTTTGCAGAGAAACGTTGTCGGAGATTTCGGAGAACATCGGAAATCACTCGGCAAGCTCCGTAGGCTTCCGCGTGGACGCGCTATGTGTTATTTGAGTGAATTTGTAAAACGTAAATAACCAACGTAATTTTGCAAAAAAACGTATTACTGGTACGTAATTCCATATTGTAAAAGCGTACCTGGGGTACGTTTTTCTGAAGAGACTGGGTTGATATGTATATATATATATATATATATATATTAAATTAAGTTCATTTAGTATGTGTATATATATATATATATATATATATATATATACACACACACACACACACACACATACTAAATGAACTTGTTAATTTCATATTTTCAACTATATTTTTAGAGACTTCAAACATTCAAGTTAAGCTATTTTTAATAGAAGCACAAACCTTACGATAGCCTTATTATTGCAAATGTGCTTTACACTAAATCTGTAATTTGGTTCTGGGCTTTATCCTCCCGCTGATGTTGGTTCCCTCTCAGCCTGTGGAAGCTTAAGCCATGGCAGGACACACCGACAATATCACCGTTAAAATTATGTGCAATATTAACACTGCAGTATTGACATGGGCACCAAGGAAGAATTAAAAAAAAAGTAATGTAAATGTAATATCAAATTCAGAGCAATTTCATACTGACGTTAAACAAACCACTTTGTAATGATTGTAAACAAAGATATTACTGAAACCAAGAGAACATTGTTTATATAACTATTAACTGAACAACAATCAGTCGCATTTCAAGGCATAATGAAACCGCATCGTTTTATCAAAAATAAACTTTATTGATTCATAGAAGATAATACAGTTATTGCAGAGGAACAGGCATAAATGTGTCTGAAGTCTCAGATCTACATATAAGGAGCTGGTCTCCATGTCCTGCTGAGCACCTAGAGCTGGAGCCTTTCACCCGGACTCCACTGCAGCCTGTCCAAACCGCTGACCACCACTGATCGCCACAAAACAAACGCCTACTGCATGCACGAGAGGAGAGCATGAACTATAAGACTTTGGTCCAAGGCGCAATAAAAGTAGCAAATTACTTTGTGGCTCACATCCCTTTCACACCTTTTTTCTTTAAAGTAAATTGTAATAATTCACTTTATAGACAATTATAAAAGAGGTGAATGAAAATGAAATGTGAAATATGAAGAAGTGATAAAACAAGCCTGCGCCAAGTGTATTTCAAATCTGAATGACGTTCATATGATAAGATGCTACTTTCAGTCATTACAATGTGATTGTAATCTGCCTAAGCGTGTGGAGCAGTGCAGTGGAATCTGGAGGTTACAACCACAGGTCAGAGCACTGCTGGTGCGTCCACAAAGCAGGAGACAACAGGACACTCTGCTGCAGAGAGAAGAGAGCAAAGAAGTATGAGAAACAACAAATAACATGTCTGTAAAAGAGCAGAGCTGCATTTATGTTTCCTACATCAAACACATCAGTATATGACAAACCATTGCTGAACACCAAACTCTTTACAATGAGAAGGATCCTCAATACTTCAGACACTTTCATCACACTGTCCGCCCGGCAACAGCAAGTGGCACCTGCAATAACATTAACATTAGACTTCAAATCAAAAAGTGTTTTGTGGTACAGACCAATAAACATACGTCAGTCTGTTCAGAACATAACGCTTCTAAATTTAAAGGGCACGTTGTTGATGGAGCAGGCTTCCTGCCTACGTGCACATTTTCTATTTAAAATATTTTTTATGTAAAGTTTCCTCTACATTTATATGTTATTTTCTTCTGTTACCTCTTAACCTGTACCTGAACAGAGCACATTTTCTCCAGTTTGGCTTTACCCAAATCTAAAACCTTCTTCAAAAAAGCAACAAAACAAGCATGAAAATGCAACAAAAAGTGATCAAATAAAGCCACAAAAGAGTAACAAAAAAGCGGAGAAAATGCAACTAAAAAGTGACAACAAAGTGGTGCAGAAAAAAGGGTGAAAAACTCAACACAAAAGGGGGACGAAAACACAATAAAAAAACACACAGTTTTGTAGGTCTCAGCTTTTCAATGAGGCGTTACTCTGGCCTATAGGCTGTGAGCTCCAGTCAGCTTTTAGATTTGGGTAAAACTGAACTGGAGAAAATACGCTCGTTAAGGTGGTAAGAGGTTAAAAACACATTCATAGAATGTTCATCTAATGTTATTTTAATAAGAACCTTCCGGAAACTTTTTATTAACGTTACATTTTGATCATATTAAAGTTCCCTGAACCTGAAAACATTTAGCTAAAGTTCCGGTTTGGTTATTTTATTGGTCTTCAACCAAAAAATCATAATCTTACTGCAGTTTTTGATTTGTGAAGAGGAATTTCTGCCATAGCGTTGTGGATTTGAACTTTCAGTTTTGCTTTTAAAAACCTGACCTCTGCCCTGCCTGCATGGACGATACAAAGCCTACACTGTAGATCAGTTCCATTGTAGATGTTACAAGATGCTAAACGCTCACCTTGTAGTTTACACAGCTTTACCACAGCAGTGGAGCTCATGGTTCCAGAGTGACAACCCTCATGTCAGTGTCATTGATGTAACGCTATCTCACGCATGTCAACACTCATTTGTGTACAGTGCTCTGGGCCTTTGGCCTCACCTTTCTCTCCTAAAATTCATGGAGGACCACAGAGAGAGAAGGGTAGTCACGCTGCAGCAGCATCAGGAGACGACAGGACAGTCCTGCAGCTAAAGACCGGTCCTAATTCCTTCAAAATGGTCCTTATCTTAGAACAAATCTCCATCACTGCTCTGTGAAAAGGAAACATAAGCATACAGTATAATACAGACCGTCATAAATAAAGAAAAGGCATCTATTTGAGTTTTCTATTGTACATCAACATGTAGCATTTTCTCCCTGACTTCAACTAAACAATCTTTATCATGACCATTATAATATAATCTACTCTCAGAGCGTCTTTTCTCCAGGAGAAGGGCCGTCTCTCTGAAGCTGTCCCCACTGCGCTGCACTGCTGTCTGGGCAGAGCGGCTGATGTCCTGGGCCTCCAGATTTTGTTTTGAAAGCCTACGAAAAGTTTAAATCAGCCTTGTGGCTATAATCTGACATGTTTTTTGTTTTTGTTTCAATGCAATCAAATGAATAATTTAAAACCACATTGCCTTTTCAGTGCTGAAGTAACCTATCTTACAGTTTTTATTTGTTTTTATTTAAATTACAGTGATAATCTATTCATAAAACGTTTGTAAAAAGATATGAAGAGATATAAGATATAATCAAAAAGATTGGAAGAGTGTTTACTAATTTTGAGTACCTTACTTTATATATTAGCCAAAATATTACCAGCAATATTAATACGCAGTCAACAACAGTCACTGGCAAACTTTTCGTCTCAAGTTTTCACGAGTTTAACTACAACAGGGCTGGAGAAAACCAGCGGAGCTTCGTAGAAGTTTTAGCTGAGTTTGAGCTCACTCCGCTCGGCTACAACTCACAGCGCGGGCCGCTGAATTGGTCAACAAAGCTAGATCGGACATTTACAAGGATTTAACCGGTCAACAGACCATCGGGTTTACTTTACAAGCGGACATTTCTCGCCCCAAATCGCCTTAGAAGTGAATTTTAGTCGAGAGCAACAATAAAAAGCAACATTAAACTTACCGCATCCACCTTAGCCGCTGAGATCAATGGCGGCGCTGCTGTTTTTGCTGCTGCCGCTGCAAAGCCTTCTGGGATATGGTCCGGACCGAGAACGCAGCGAGTATGCTCTGATGCAGACTCGGTAAAGGGGGCGGAGCGAGAACAACATCCGGGGATTTAACCGTTCTCGGTCTGATGCGTACTTTGAATTGGAACAGTACTCGGGCCGGCTCCGATGACGTTTCACGAGTACACGAGCACACAAGCACGGACAAGAACGCATATTGAGAAACGGCTAGTGCGTAATGTTACAAAGTAAACAAATCTCTTGTGCATATATTTACAGAGGACTTGTCTGATGACGATGACATGAACAGACAGTAGAACGTTGTAGATTTGGATTTTGTACGGACTAAATGAAAATAGTGTTGTTCAAATCCTCCTGTGGACTGAATAAGTGGGTGAATACAGTAGTTGTGTCTCTGGTTGACGTCACCTGTAGTTTCATTGGTGATCAGTGGAGGATGTGGAGGTGCTGCTATAGCTGTGTTTTTAAACTCACCGTGTCATTGTTATGTTTTGTATTATTGTTGCTTTTATTGTGTCCCTCTGAGTCTGTAATAAAGTTGAATAGAATTGATATTGAGGAGCAGATGATGCTCTGAATAAGTCGTCCTCCTTTGAGACTTTTACGCACGAGTTTGAACACATTTCTGTTCAGATCAGGTTTAGTTTAGCTCCGTTTATCCTGCAGTCTCACATTATTTCCCAACATAAATAATAGCTTTATATCTCTTTAAACGCCTTAAACATGTGTCAAATGAGAGATGAATGAATGAAGAGTAAAAACAGCTCATGACAGATTATTTATGAGCCTGTCCTTCAAAATGACAGAGAAATGATCCCGAGCAAAAGGTCATGTGACTAAACTGACCAATGGGCCGGGGCCTCAGTATTCACTGGAATAAGAGTCAGGCTGCTTTAAAATCATTTCACTCAAAGTACATTTAAAAGTACTGACCCAAACAGCTACTCCAGTAAAAGTACATAAGTACTAATACTCGAGTAACTGTTGGAGTAAAGTCTGATTCATGTTTGTTTCATGTTAATGAGACAAAACAACAAATAATGTTTCAAATAATAATCCATAAACTTTAGCCAAAGGAAAGTCATGTTAGATACAAATATATAAGATTGAAGTAGTTTTTTATGTGTACTGTTACTTCAACATAAACTACTGCAGTAGAAGTAAAAGTACTGTGTGATACTCTACGTGCAGTTAGTGGAAACAGTTACATAAAAGTACTTGAGTAAAAGTAACTGAGTACTCCCCGCCTCGGCCAATGGGAGCAGAGGATTATCTGTGTCCTCCTCTAGGGGGCAGCACCACATTCACTGAACTGACTCTGAGCAGAGATTGTGAGAAGAAGAAACTCTGGATTTAAACCAACCTGAACAAATAACCTGGAGGAGGGAAGAAGATGAGCCACCATCGTGGAGACAGTCTCTCACAGAGCTCTTCTTCTTCACACAGTCAGTGGTGACGCGCCACACTTTACTCTTTTCAGACCCTCGTCTCTGTTCTGTAGAAACAGGAGATCCACAGTCCAGGCCTCGACACACGGCGGCTGCCGCCTCCAGGTCCCAGTGGCCATAGGTCACCACTGGTCTCCACTCTCCTCTGAGCTCCGCCTCCACCGTCCCCTCACAGCGACTGGCCCCTCCCACCAGCCTCAGTGGCTCTGGACACAAACACAGGTGAGCCCCGCCCCTCTACAGGCCCCGCCCCTGGCCCCGCCCCTTACCTTTGCAGGTGAGGTTGAGAGTGGGGCAGGTCTCTGGGCCGGTCCTGGTCCGGTTACAGTCCATCAGCTTAGACTCGTTTCCCTCACAGTGGAACGTCTGCCCCAGAGGAGAGAGCGCCCCCTGGAGGAGAGGAGCCCAACAGCCCAGCTCCCTGCACAGCACCTCTGCCCCGCGACGGTCCAAGGCCCCCTCACAGACCCCGGCCCAGGACTGGGCCAAGGACTGGTCCTGGATCTGCAGAGATCCTGAACACAGGCTCCGCCCCCCGACCAGCCGCACCGAGTCTGAGGGTACACACATGAGGTCAAAGTCTGAGGTCACACACATGAGGTCACAGTCTGAGGTCACACATGAGGTCACAGTCTGAGGTCACACACACATGAGGTCACACACATGAGGTCACAGTCTGAGGTCACACATGAGGTCACAGTCTGAGGTCCACAGTCTGAGGTCACAGTCTGAGGTCACAGTCTGAGGTCACACATGAGGTCACAGTCTGAGGTCACAGTCTGAGGTCACACATGAGGTCACAGTCTGAGGTTACACACATGAGGTCACAGACTAAGATAAGTGGCACAGTGGTTAGCTGTGTGGTGTATTTACTTACTTGAGTTCCCGTTCGCAGCCGCGGCTCCTGAAACAGAAAAGTCACATGACTTTGGGGCAGTGATGACTGTTTTGTAAATGTATTTTATAAATAAACTTGACCTTGACCTTGACTGCTGTTGGTCACATGACGCAGATTTAAATGGCCGACTCTAAATTCATTGTAAAGTTGTGACTTTGCTTTTTACTGTATCAGTTCATTTTGGTGTAAAACATGTTGAGCTGCAGTTTGGGCTGAAATGTTTCCTGTTTCGTCTGATTCTTTTTCCTCTGAAATGTTTTGCTTTGTTTTTTCTTTCATATTCTTTCTTAATAAGACAATGTACTTTCTCAGTCATCCAGGTAATTAATTAAACTCAAAAAGGGATAAATCAATACGACTGGACTTACAGCAAAACTGTCAGCTCTTTTTAAAAGTCCAGTTGTATTGATTTATCCCTTTTTGAGTTTCATATTCTTTGAGTTTGTGGAGTTAAAATATCATTAAAAACATTACATTTGACTCAAACCCTGAGCCTCCTCTATATATTTTTCCTATAGCCGTTAGCATTAGCCACACGTTTTCTGTTTACATTTAAAGGTTAAAGATAAACACAAAAGACAATAATGCATTTGTGAAGGGCTTTTGTATCTGTGTGACATTTGTGTAGATCTATAGTTTGATATTTGGAAAGTGTGACATGACTTTGTTCCTCATCATGTCAGCTTTCTTTGTTCTAAATGTCATTAATCTGTGACTCTGTCTGTGACCACAGCACTACTTTGAACAGAATCACAAAGCTCTGTCTGAAGCCTGTCCCGTTAAAGTGGTTCCAACTGAAGGTCCCACTGGTAATGACCCAAGGTTTCCTCTAATGAAAGATCAGACTTTGGAAAAGCCTGGGGAGGGGTGTGGCTCCTGGACTCTTTTCAAAATGTTATATTTGTTTGTTTTTGAAATAAAGGACAGGTTTAAATGTGACTAAACTGAGCATTAAGTGGATTTATTCCCCGTCTGAACCTCAGCACATTTTCTCCAGTTTGGCTTTAACCAGATCCAAAAGCTTCAAGTGTCACAACAGCCACAAATGAGACAAAAACGCAGCAAAAAAGTCACAACAGTGCAACAAAAAAGTGACAAATGTAATGAGAAAGAAAGTGACGACAATGGGGCAAAAACGTGAGGAAAATGATCGATGAGTTTTGTAGGTCTTAGCTTTCAAATGCAGCGTTTCCCTGACCTTTGACCCCAGGCTGTTTTAAAATGTAAATCCAGTTTCTGCCCAAACTCATTTTTTATTTGGAAAATGAGCTTTTTTCTTTGTTAATCTTTTTATTTTTATGTTTGGCTATTGGTCATTAGGTTATTAAAAGCTAATTGAAAAGCCACAACTAATAAAGTTTGATATTTTTAAACTTTATTAGTTTTGTGCAGAACTGAAGTGCATTAACATAATCATGTGACATTTTTTTTATCTCTAATATTTTTCCAGCCGTCAAAAAGCCACTAATGGAACATAAGGGTTAAAGTCAGTCTACAGGAGAGGACACGGCTGTAGCAGAAAAAGGACAGCAGAGGGCAGCAGAGACCATGATATATGAGCCCAGAAACACTGCACTTTTAAAAGGAGCACTTACTTTGAAGTCAACTTTATTTCTACATCACATTTAAAAACAGAGCTCTGCCCAAAGTGCAAACAAAGCACAAGAACTTTACTAAACGGAATAATCCAACAGAAATCTGCTACTAAAACAATCAACAACATGTAAAACAGAACAAAACATGAAAAATGCAGCATCATCAAAATGTCCATTTGAGTTAAAGCCAAAGCAAAGAGGCAGCAGTATTAATGCAGATCTAAGTAGGACAAAAGCCTGATCTTACTTTAATGTTATTTTAGCAGTGAAATATTAGTATTGGCCCCTGAGACTATTTCAGATGGAGGAGGGGCCGTCATGTCCCGGACCTTGTGAATGGCAAAGGGATCAAAGTGGGACATTAAGCCTGAAACTGAAGCTGATATATATTTGAATGTTCTAACTTCCCCTGAGCCAATGAGCTGTGTGTGTTCAAACTGTTTTAGACCCACAGCAGCGAGTCAAGAGGAGGAGAGAGTGATGCTGCCTTCAGGTGCTCTCCTTATTGTGGGAAATACCAAACACCCATGACGACATGAGAAAACCTTTAACCTTTCCACACGACAGAGAGCGGCGAGTAAAGGGAACAAGTATAGATGGATAATTGATGAAGTTTAACCTAAAACAATAAAGTAAATGAAACTTATCAAAATCAACTATAGGTTTATCCTCTCTTTTATAAGACTGACCTCAAACTAATGTAAATGAATAGTGTGGTAAACATACTGTACCTGTGTACATTATGTATGTTTGTATAAACCTGTGTAGAGAATGTTTGTGTATCTGTGTTTATCAGACTGGATCATTTGGATGAATTTACTGAAGCTGAGACGCTGCAGGTGAACAGGGAAACAACTCACATGTAGAGAAAGACTTCAGCTGTAGATTAGTCACATAAATATGAGGAGGAAATGTCTCACAAGTATCTTTGGTTTTCATATAAAAATAATGATTTTTATTTAAAAAAGATTTATTTGTTATAAGCAGTGTTGGGAACGTTACTTTTAAAAAGAAATTAGTTATAGTTACTCACTACTTGTTCCAAAAGTAACTGAGTTAATAACTGAATTACTCTATAGTGAAAGTAACTCGTTACCAGGACAAGTAACTATTTGCGTTAGTGTTAAAAAAAAGTTTGCTTTATATCAAAGATTTTTTTTTTTTTTTTTTTTTTTGCACTTTTCAAAAGTCAGTTGAAAGGAGTAGAACAGACAGAGGTGTTTGTATTCATGTACTATCATGTAAAATATGTTAGTAACTGAATGGGGGGTAGAGTGGGGGAGGCCTCTGTGACTGTGGTATTGCCAGTATTTGCGTCGCTGTTTTATTAATGTCAATTAATACGGCCGTATTCACAGAGAATGAGGAGGAACAGGAGTAAAGAAACATGTGCCAACGCGGCCAACGAGGGGGAGGGGGGGGAGACGCGTCTTTGGGTTAAAAATAAGTTCCAACACTACTGATCGATTCTCCCCGCGTCCGCACCGCGCTGTGGGGATGACCAGCCGCGGGTCTGGGACACACGTAGTTTTTGGAGCAGAGAGCACGAACACTCTGCACAGACTCTGTGAGACTCCGCCCACCCTCTCCGCTGCTCCTGCTGCGTGAGCCGACACCGCGGCGCTCATTCAGTCTAAATGTAACGTGCCACTTTGTTTACCCAGTAACGATAACGGCGTTGTAACGACGGGGAGAGTAATGAATTAGATTACTCCGTTACTGAAAAATAACGTTGTTACCTAACACCGTTCTTTTAAACGGCGTTATTCCAAACACTGGTTATAAGTAAAGGTAACTTGAGTTACATGAGTAAATCCACCAGTGCCCAGTAGAGGGCGCTGCAGGTTTAAATATAACCCACTTGAATAGAGCAGAGTATTTAGTGAATATATTCCTTTGATTTGACTTACATGAGTAAATCCACCAGTGCCCAGTAGAGGGCGCTGCAGGTTTAAATATAACCCACTTGAATAGAGCAGAGTATTTAGTGAATATATTCCTTTGATTTGACTTACATGAGTAAATCCACCAGTGCCCAGTAGAGGGCGCTGCAGGTTTAAATATAACCCACTTGAATAGAGCAGAGTATTTAGTGAATATATTCCTTTGATTTGACTTACATGAGTAATTCCACATGTGCCCAGTAGAGGCGCTGCAGGATTAGCTGTAAACATGTGAAACATCCAGGCGCCTCATTTATCAAACTGTGAGTGAGACTCTGACTTTGAAAGTGCGTAGCAAAAGCACAAAAAATGATTCCGATTGATAAGAGAGGGAGGGGCTGACACAGAGAGGGAGGGGCTGACGCTGCAGCAGCTCGTGCAGGGACGACACGGGTGAAGAGTGAGATCTGCTTCTCTGATCCCACGTATTGGCATCTTTCTGTATATTCCATCAATACAACTTTTCAAAACACATGTTTAGAACATAAAGATGAGCCTTAAGTGTCGGCTGTATTTGCCAATAGGAAGGTTTGGGTTTGCCAATAATAACACGATCAACTGTGGGGCATTTCATTCATCTCAGTGTGAGTGAGGAGAGGTCAGTGTGAGTGAGGAGAGGTCAGTGTGAGAGAGGAGAGGTCAGTGTGAGTGAGGAGAGGTCAGTGTGAGAGAGGAGAGGTCAGTGTCCGAGTGAGGAGAGGTCAGTGTCCGAGTGAGGAGAGGTCAGTGTGAGTGAGGAGAGGTCAGTGTCCGAGTGAGGAGAGGTCAGTGTCCGAGTGAGGAGAGGTCAGTGTGTGAGTGAGGAGAGGTCAGTGTGAGTGAGGAGAGGTCAATGTCCGAGTGGGGAGAGGTCAGTGTCCGAGTGGAGGAGAGGTCAAGATCAGTGTGGAGTGAGGAGAGGTCAGTGTCTGAGTGAGGAGAGGTCAGTGTGTGAGTGAGGAGAGGTCAGTGTTGAGTGAGGAGAGGTCAGTGTGAGTGAGGAGAGGTGTGTGAGTGGAAGGTCAGTGTCGATAGGAGGGTCAGTGAGTGAGGAGAGTCAGTGTCTGAGTGAGGAAGTCAGGGTCGACGTGTGAGTGAGGAGAGGTCAGTGGGTCGAGTGAGGAGAGGTCAGTGTGAGTGAGGAGAGGTCAGGTGGTGCTGAGTGAGGAGAGGTCAGTGTGAGTGAGGAGAAGGTCAGTGTCTGAGTGAGGAGAGGTCAGTGTGAGTGAGGAGAGGTCAGTGTCTGAGTGGGGAGGAGAGGTCAGTGGGTGAGAGTGGGAGGAGAGGTCAGTGGTGAGTGAGGAGAGGTCAGTGTGTGAGTGGGAGGAGAGGTCAGTGTGAGTGAGGAGAGGTCAGTGTCTGAGTGAGGAGAGGTCAGTGTGAGTGAGGAGAGGTAGTGTGAGTGAGGAGAGGTCAGTGTCTGAGTGAGGAGAGGTCAGTGTGAGTGAGGAGAGGTCATGTGAGTGAGGAGAGGTCAGTGTTGAGTGAGGAGAGTCAGTGTGAGGAGAGGTCAGTGTGAGTGAGGAGAGGTCAGTGTGAGGAGGGAGGTCAGTGTGAGTGAGGAGAGGTCAGTGTGAGTGAGGAGAGGTCAGTGTCTGAGTGAGGAGAGGTCAGTGTCTGAGTGAGGAGAGGTCAGTGTGTGAGTGAGGAGAGGTCAGTGTGAGTGAGGAGAGGTCAGTGTGTGAGTGAGGAGAGGTCAGTGTCTGAGTGAGGAGAGGTCAGTGGTGAGGAGAGGTCAGTGTGAGTGAGGAGAGGTCAGTGTGGAGTGAGGAGAGGTCAGTGTGAGTGAGGAGAGGTCAGTGTGAGTGAGGAGAGGTCAGTGTCTGAGTGAGGAGAGGTCAGTGTGGTAGGAGAGGTCAGTGTGAGTGAGGAGAGGTCAGTGTGAGTGAGGAGAGGTCATGTGTGAGTGAGGAGAGGTCAGTGTCTGAGTGAGGAGAGGTCAGTGTGAGTGAGGAGGTCAGTGTGAGTGAGGAGAGGTCAGTGTGAGTGAGGAGAGGTCAGTGTGAGTGAGGAGAGGTCAGTGTGAGTGAGGAGAGGTCAGTGTGAGTGAGGAGAGGTCAGTGTGAGTGAGGAGAGGTCAGTGTCTGAGTGAGGAGAGGTCAGTGTCAGAGTGAGGAGAGGTCAGTGTGAGTGAGGAGAGGTCAGTGTCTGAGTGAGGAGAGGTCAGTGTCTGAGTGAGGAGAGGTCAGTGTGAGTGAGGAGAGGTCAGTGTGAGTGAGGAGAGGTCAGTGTTGAGTGAGGAGAGGTCAGTGTGGGAGGGAGGTGAGTGAGGAGAGGTCAGTGTGAGGAGAGGTCAGTGTGAGTGAGGAGAGGTCAGTGTGAGTGAGGAGAGGTCAGTGTGAGTGAGGAGAGGTCAGTGTCTGAGTGAGGAGAGGTCAGTGTGAGAGAGGTCAGGTGAGTGAGGAGAGGTCAGTGTGAGTGAGGAGAGGTCAGTGTGAGTGAGGAGAGGTCAGTGTCTGAGTGAGGAGAGGTCAGTGTGTAGTGAGGAAGAGGTCAGTGTTGAGTGAGGAGAGGTCAGTGTGAGGGAGGTCAGTGTGAGGAGAGGTCAGTGTCTGAGTGAGGAGAGGTCAGTGTGAGGAGAGGGTCAGTGTGAGTGAGGAGAGGTCAGTGTGAGTGAGGAGAGGTCAGTGTGAGTGAGGAGAGGTCAGTGTGAGTGAGGAGAGGTCAGTGTGAGGAGAGTAGTGTAGGAGGAGGGTCAGTGTGAGTGAGGAGAGGTCAGTGTGAGTGAGGAGAGGTCAGTGTCGAGTGAGGAGAGGTCAGTGTGAGTGAGGAGAGGTCAGTGTGAGTGAGGAAAGGTCAGTGTGAGTGAGGAGGTCAGTGTGGGAGGAGGTCAGTGTGAGTGAGGAGAGGTCAGTGTGAGTGAGGAGAGGTCAGTGTGAGTGAGGAAGGTCAGTGTGAGTGAGGAGAGGTCAGTGTGTGTGAGGAGAGGTCAGTGTGAGTGAGGAGAGGTCAGTGTGAGTGAGGAGAGGTCAGTGTCGAGTGAGGAGAGGTCAGTGTCCGAGTGAGGAGAGGTCAGTGTGGTGAGGAGAGGTCAGTGGTGGTGAGGAGGTCAGTGTGAGTGAGGAGAGGTCAGTGTCTGAGTGAGGAGAGGTCAGTGTCGAGTGAGGAGAGGTCAGTGTGTGAGTGAGGAGAGGTCAGTGTCTGAGTGAGGAGAGGTCAGTGTGTGTGGAGGAGAGGTCAGTGTGAGTGAGGAGAGGTCAGTGGTCTGAGTGAGGAGAGGTCAGTGTGAGTGAGGAGAGGTCAGTGTGAGTGAGGAGGTCAGTGGTCGGTGAGGAGAGGTCAGTGTGAGTGAGGAGAGGTCAGTGTGAGTGAGGAGAGGTCAGTGTCTGAGTGAGGAGAGGTCAGTGTGAGTGAGGAGAGGTCAGTGTCTGAGTGAGGAGAGGTCAGTGTGAGTGAGGAGAGGTCAGTGTGAGGAGAGGTCAGTGTGAGTGAGGAGAGGTCAGTGTGAGTGAGGAGAGGTCAGTGTGAGTGAGGAGAGGTCAGTGTGAGTGAGGAGAGGTCAGTGTGAGTGAGGAAGGTCAGTGTGAGTGAGGAGAGGTCAGTGGTCTGAGTGAGGAGAGGTCAGTGTGTGAGTGAGGAGAGGTCAGTGTGAGTGAGGAGAGGTCAGTGTCTGAGTGAGGAGAGGTCAGTGTGAGGAGAGGTCAGTGTGAGTGAGGAGAGGTCAGTGTGAGGAGAGGTCAGTGTGAGTGAGGAGAGGTCAGTGTGAGTGAGGAGAGGTCAGTGTGAGTGAGGAGAGGTCAGTGTGAGGAGGAAGTGTGAGTGAAGAGTCAGTGTGAGTGAGGAGAGGTCAGTGTTGAGTGAGGAGAGGTCAGTGTCTGAGTGAGGAGAGGTCAGTGGTCTGAGTGAGGAGAGGTCAGTGTCGAGTGAGGAGAGGTCAGTGTGAGTGAGGAGAGGTCAGTGTCCGAGTGAGGAGAGGTCAGTGTGAGTGAGGAGAGGTCAGTGTGAGTGAGGAGAGGTCAGTGTGAGTGAGGAGAGGTCAGTGTAGTGAGGAGAGGTCAGTGTCCGAGGTGAGGAAAGGTCAGTGTGAGTGAGGAGAGGTCAGTGTCCGAGTGAGGAGAGGTCAGTGTTGAGTGAGGAGAGGTCAGTGTGAGTGAGGAGAGGTCAGTGTCCGAGTGAGGAGAGGTCAGTGTGAGTGAGGGAGGTCAGTGTCGAGTGAGGAGAGGTCAGTGTGAGTGAGGAGAGGTCAGTGTCCGAGTGAGGAGAGGTCAGTTTGAGTGAGGAGAGGTCAGTGTGAGTGAGGAGAGGTCAGTGTGAGTGAGGAGAGGTCAGTGTGAGTGAGGAGAGGTCAGTGTCCGAGTGAGGAGAGGTCAGTGTCCGAGTGAGGAGAGGTCAGTGTGAGAGAGGAGAGGTCAGTGTGAGTGAGGAGAGGTCAGTGTCCGAGTGAGGAGAGGTCAGTGTTGGTGAGGAGAGGTCAGAGTCCGAGTGGAGGAGAGGTCAGTGTGAGTGAGGAGAGGTCAGAGTCCGAGTGAGGAGAGGTCAGTGTGAGTGAGGAGAGGTCAGTGTGAGTGAGGAGAGGTCAGAGTGTGAGTGAGGAGAGGTCAGTTTGAGTGAGGAGAGGTCAGTGTCCGAGTGAGGAGAGGTCAGTTTGAGTGAGGAGAGGTCAGTGTCCGAGTGAGGAGAGGTCAGTGTGAGTGAGGAGAGGTCAGTGTGAGTGAGGAGAGGTCAGTGTGAGTGAGGAGAGTCAGTGAGGAGGAGAGGTCAGTGTGAGTGAGGAGAGGTCAGTGTGAGTGAGGAGAGGTCAGTGTGAGAGAGGAGAGGTCAGTGTCCGAGTGAGGAGAGGTCAGTGTGGAGTGAGGAGAGGTCAGTGTGAGTGAGGAGAGGTCAGTGTGAGTGAGGAGAGGTCAGTGTGAGTGAGGAGAGGTCAGTGTGAGGAGAGGTCGTGTGAGTGAGGAGAGGTCAGTGTGAGTGAGGAGAGGTCAGTGTCTGTGAGGAGAGGTCAGTGTGAGTGAGGAGAGGTCAGTGTCGAGTGAGGAGAGGTCAGTGTCTGAGTGAGGAGAGGTCAGTGTGAGTGAGGAGAGGTCAGTGGTCTGAGTGAGGAGAGGTCAGTGTGAGGAGAGGTCAGTGTGAGTGAGGAGAGGTCAGTGTGAGGAGAGGTCAGTGTGAGTGAGGAGAGGTCAGTGTGAGTGAGGAGAGGTCAGTGTGAGTGAGGAGAGGTCAGTGTGAGTGAGGAAAGGTAAGTGTGAGTGAGGAGAGGTCAGTGTGAGTGAGGAGAGGTCAGTGTGAGTGAGGAAAGGTAAGTGTGAGTGAGGAGAGGTCAGTGTGAGTGAGGAGAGGTCAGTGTCTGAGTGAGGAGAGGTCAGTGTCTGAGTGAGGAGAGGTCAGTGTGAGTGAGGAGAGGTCAGTGTGAGGAGAGGTCAGTGTGAGTGAGGAGAGGTCAGTGTGAGTGAGGAGAGGTCAGTGTGAGTGAGGAGAGGTCAGTGTGAGTGAGGAGAGGTCAGTGTCCGAGTGAGGAGAGGTCAGTGTGAGTGAGGAGAGGTCAGTGTCCGAGTGAGGAGAGGTCAGTGTGAGTGAGGAGAGGTCAGTGTCCGAGTGAGGAGAGGTCAGTGTGAGTGAGGAGAGGTCAGTGTGAGTGAGGAGAGGTCAGTGTCCGAGTGAGGAGAGGTCAGTGTGAGTGAGGAGAGGTCAGTGTCCGAGTGAGGAGAGGTCAGTTTGAGTGAGGAGAGGTCAGTGTGAGTGAGGAGAGGTCAGTGTGAGAGAGGAGAGGTCAGTGTCCGAGTGAGGAGAGGTCAGTGTGAGTGAGGAGAGGTCAGTGTCCGAGTGAGGAGAGGTCAGTGTCCGAGTGAGGAGAGGTCAGTGTCCGAGTGAGGAGAGGTCAGTGTGAGTGAGGAGAGGTCAGTGTGAGTGAGGAAGGTCAGTGTGAGGAGAGGTCAGTGTCCGAGTGAGGAGAGGTCAGTGTCGGAGTGAGGAGAGGTCAGTGTGAGTGAGGAGAGGGTCAGTGTCCGAGTGAGGAGAGGTCAGTGTCTGAGGAGGGGGGAGGGGAGAGGGGGGAGGAGGGTCGGTGAGTGAGGAGAGGTCAGTTTGAGTGAGGAGAGGTCAGTGTCCGAGTGAGGGAGAGGTCAGTGTCTGAGTGAAGGAGAGGTCAGTGTGAGGTGAGGAGAAGGTCAGTGTGAGTGAGAGAGGCTCAGTGTGATGAAGGAGAGGGTCAGTGTGAGTGAGGAGAGGTCAGTGTGAGTGAAGGGAGAAGGTCAGTGTCCGGTGAGGAAGAGGTCAGTGTCCGAGTGAGGAGAGGTCAGTGTGAGTGAGGAGAGTCAGTGTGAGTGGGAGAGGTCAGTGGTCCGAGTGAGGAGAGGTTCAGTGTGTGAGTGAGGAGAGGTCAGTGTGAGTGAGGAGAGGTCCAGTGTCCGGAGTGAGGAGAGGTCAGTGTCTGAGATAGAGGAGAGGTCAGTGTGAGTGAGGAGAGGTCAGTGTGGAGTGAGGAGTGGTCAGTGGTGAGTGAGGAGAGGTCGAGTGTGGAGTGAGGAGAGGTCAGTGTCGCGAGTGAGGAGTGGTCAGTGTCCGATGAGGAGAGGTCCAGAGTGAGTGAGGAGAGGTCAGTGTGAGTGAGGAGGGTCCAGTGTGAGAGAGGAGAGGTCAGTGTCCGATTGAGGAGAGGTCACTGTGAGTAGGAGAGGTCCAGTGTCCGAGTGGAGGAGAGGTCAGGTGTGAGTGAGGAGAGGTCAGTGTGAGAGAGGAGAGTCAGTGTCCGAGTGAGGAGAGGTCCAGTGTGAGTGAGGAGAGGTCAGTGTGAGAGTGAGGAGAGGTCAGTTGTCCGAGTTGAGGAGAGGTCAGTGTGGAGAGGGGAGGTCAGTGTCCGAGTGAGGAGAGGTCAGTGTGTTGAGTGAGGAGAGGTCAGTGTCCCTGGAGTGGAGGGAGGTCAGTGGGTCCGAGTGAGGAGAAGGTCATGTGAGAGAGGAGAGGTCAGTGTAGAGTGAGGAGTGGTCAGTGTGAGTGACGGAGAGGTCAGTGTGAGTGAGGAGAGGTAGTGTCCGAGTGAGGAGAGGTCAGTGTCCGAAGTGAGGAGAGGTCAGTGTCCGATTGAGGAGAGGGTCAGTGTGTGAGTGAGGAGAGGTCAGGTGAGTAAGGAGAGGGTCAAGTGTCCGAGTGAGGAGAAGGTCAGTGTGTGAGTGAGGAGAAGGTCAGTGTGAGTAAAGGAGAGGTCAGTGTAAGTGAGGAGAGGCAGTGTGAGTGGAGGAGAGGTCAGTGTGAGTGAGAGAAGGTCATGGTGAGTGAGGAGAGGTCAGTGTAAGTGAGGAGTAGGTTCAGAGTGTGAGTGAGGAGAAGGTCAGTTTGAGTGAGAAGAGGTCAAGTGTCTGGGTGAGGAGAAGGTCAGTTTTGAGTGAGAAGAGGTCAGTGTGAGTGAGGAGAGGTCAGTGTGAGTGAGGAGAGGGGGTCAGTGTGAGTGAGGAGAGGTCAGTTTGTGAGTGAGGAGAGGTCAGTTTGAGTGAGGGAGAGGTCAGTTTGAGTGGAGGAGAGGTCAGTGTCCGAGTGAGTTAGAGGTCAGTGTCCGAGAGGGAGAGTCAGTGTGAGTGAGGAGAGGTCAGTGTCCGAGTGAGGGAGAGGTCAGTGGGTGAGTGAGAGGTCAGTGTGAGTGGAGGAGAGGTCAGTGTGGAGTGAGGAGAGGTCAGTTGTGAGGAGAGGTCAGTGGTCCGAGTGAGGAGAGGTCAGTGTGAGTGAGGAGAGGTCAGAGTGAGTTGAGGAGAGGCAGAGTGAGGTCAGTGTCCAGGTGGTGCGAGTGAGGAGAGGTCAGTGTCCAGGTGGTGCGAGTGAGGAGAGGTCAGTGTCCAGGGTTGGTGCGGAGTAAGGAGAGGTCAGTGTCCGAGTGAGGAAGAGTCAGTGGTGAGTGAGGAGAGGTCAGTGTGAGAGAGGAGGGTCAGTGGTCCGAGGAGGAGAGGTCCAGTGTGAGTGAGGAAGAGGTCAGTGTGAGAGAGGAGAGGTCAGTGTCCCCGATTGGAGGAGAGGTCAGTGTGAGTAAGGAAGAGGTCATGTCCGAGTGAGGAGAGGTCAGGTGATGTGAGTGAGGAGAGGTCAGTGGTCTGAGTGAGGAGAGTCAGTGTGAGTGAGGAGAAGGTCAGTTGTTCCGATTGAGGAAGGTCCAAGTGGTGTGAGTGAGGAAGGTCAGTGTAAGTGAGGAGAGGTCAGTGTGAGTAAGGAGAGGTCAGTGTCCGAGTAGGAGAGGTCAGTGTGTGAGGTGAGGAGAGGTCAGTGTGATAAGGAGAGGTCAGTGTAGTGAAGGAGAGGTCAGTGAAGGAGAGGTCAGTGTGAGTGAGGAAGGTCAGAGTGTGGAGTGAGGAGAGGTCAGTTTGCAGTGAGAAGAGGTCAGTTGAGTGAGGAGAGGTCAGTGTGAGTGAGGAAGAGGTTCAGTGTGAGGTGAGGAGGAGGTCAGTGTGAGTGAGGAGAGGTCAGTTTTGATGAGGAGAGGTCAGTGTGAGTGAGGAGAGGTCAGTTTGAAGTGAGGAGAGGTCAGTGTCCCGGTGAAGGAGAGGTAGTGTCCCGAGTGAGGAGAGGTCATGTGAGTAAGGAGAGGTCAGTGTAAGTGAGGAGAGTCAGTGTCTGAGTGAGGAGAGGTCAAGTGTGAGTAAGAGAGGTCAGTGTAATGAGAGAGGTCAGTGTGATGAAGGAGAGGTCCAGTGTCCGATTGAGGAGAGGTCAGTGTGAGTGAGGAGAGGTCAGTGTGAGTGAGGAGAGGTCAGTGTCCGATTGAGGGGGTCAGTGTCCGAGGAGGAGAGGTTCAGTGTGTGAGTGGAGAGGTTCAGTGTAGTGAGAGAGGTCAGTGTCGAGTGAGGAGAGGTCAGTGTGTGAGTGAGGAAGAGGTCAGTGTGAGTTAAGGAGAGGTCAGTGTAAGTGAGGGAGAGGTTCAGTGTGTGAGTGAGGAGAGGTCAGTGTCAGAGTGAGGAGAGGTCAGTGTGAGTGAGGAGAGTCAGTGGTCTGAGTGAGGAGAGGTCAGAGTGTGGTGAGGAGAGGTCTAGTGTCGAGTGAGGAGAGGTCACGTGTGAGTGAAGGAGAAGGTCAGTGTGAGGGGAGGAGGGTCAATTTGAGTGTAGGAGAGGTCAGTGTGGAGTGAGGAGAACGGTCAGTTTGAGTGAGGAGAGGTCAGTGGTTCCGATGAGGAGAGTGCAGTGTGCGTAAGGAGAGGTCAGTGTGTGAGTGAAGGAGAAGGTCAGTGTGAGTGAGGAGAGGTCAAGTGTCCGAGTGAGGAGAGGTCAGTTGTGTGAGTGAGGAGAGGTCAGTGTAAGTGAGAGAGGTAGTGTCCGAGTGAGGGAGAAGGTCAGTGGTCGAGTGAGGAGAGGTCAGTGTGAGTGAGGAGAGGTCAGTTGTCTGAGTGAGGAGAGGTCAGTGTGAGTGAGGAAGGTCAGTGTAAGTGAGGAGAGGTCAGTGTGATGGAGGAGAGGTCAGTGTGAGTGAGGAGAGGGTCAGTGTAAGTGAGGAGAGGTCAGTGTGTTGAGTGGAGGAGAGGCAGTGTAAGTGAGGAGAGGTCAGTGTAGTGAGGAGAAGTCAGTGTGTGAGTGAGGAGAGGTCAGTGTGAGTGGAGGAGAGGTCATGGTAAGTGAGGAGAGGTCAGTGTGTTGAGTGAGGAGAGGTCATGTAAGTAGGAGAGGTCAGTGTCCGAGTGAGGAGAGGTCAGTGGTGTGAGTGAGGAGAGGTCAGTGTAAGTGAGAGAGGGGTCAGTGTCGAGTGAGGAGAGGTCAGTGGGTGGTTGAGTGAGGAGAGGTCAGTGTCTGAGTGAGGAGAGGTCAGTGTGAGTGAGGAGAGGTCAGTGTAAGTGAGGAGAGGTCAGTGTGAGTGAAGGAGAGGTCAGTGTGAGTGAGGAAAGTCAGTGTGAGTGAGGAGAGGTCAGATGGTAAGTGAGGAGAGGTCAGTGTGAAAGTGAGGAGAGGTCAGTGGTGTGGGAGTGAGAGAGGTCAGTGTCCGGATTGGGAGGAGAGGTCAGTGTGAGTGAGGAGAGGTCAGTGTGAGTGAGAAGGTCAGTGTTAAGTGAGAGAGGTCAGTGTGAGTGAAGGAGAGGTCAGTGTGAAGTGAGGAGAGGTCAGTGGTGAGTGAGGAGAGGTCAGTGTAAAGTGAGGCAGAGTCAGTGTGAGTGAGGAGAGGTCAGTGGTAACGTGAGGAAGGTCCAGTGTGAGTGCAGGGAGAGGTCAGTGTCCGATTTGAGGAGAGGTCCAGTGTGAGTGAGGAGAGGTCAGTGTGAGTGAGGAGAGGTCAGTGTCTGAGTGAGGAGAGGTCAGTTTTTTGAGTGAGGAAGAGGTCAGAGTGGTGAGTGAGGAGAGTCCATGTCAGAGTGGAGGAGAGTCAGTGTCTGAAGTGAGGAGAGGTCAGTGTCTGAGTGAGGAGAGTCAGAAGTGTGAGTGAGGAGAGGTCAGTGTCTGAGTGAGGAGAGGTCAGTCCCGAGTGAGGAGAGGTCAGTGTGAGTAGGAAGGTCAGTGTAGTGAGGAGAGGTCAGTGTGAAGGTGGAGAGGTCAGTGTGAGGTAAGGAGAGGTCAGTGTAAGTGAGGAGAGGTCAAGTGTGAGTAAGGAGAGGTCCAGTTGTTAAGTGAGGAGAGGTCAAGTGTGAGTAAGGAGAGGTCCAGTGTAAGTGGAGGAGAGTCAGTGTGAGTGAGGAGTCAGTGTGAGTGAGGAGAGGTCAGTGGTCTGGAGTGAGGAGAGGTCAGCAGTGTGAGTGAGGAGAGGTCAGTGTGAGTGAGGAGAGGTCAGTGTGAGTGAGGCGAGGTCAGTGGTCTGAGTGAGGAGAGTAGTGTCCGAGTGAAGGAGAGGTCAGTGGCTGAGTGAGGAGAGGTCAGTGTGAGGAGAGGTCCAGTGTGAGTGAGGAGAGTTCAGTGTGAGTAGGAGAGGTCAGTGTGAGTGAGGAGAGGTCAGTGTGAGTGGGAGAGTCAGTGGTGTGAGTGAGGAGAGGTCATGTGATGAGGAAGGTCAGTCGTGAGTGAGGAGAGGTCAGTGTGAGTGGAGGACAGGTCAGTGTGAGTGAGGAGAGGTCAGTGTGATGAGGAGAGGTCAGTGTGAGTGGAGGAGAGGCTCAGTGTGAGTGAGGAGAAGGTCAGTGTCTGAGTGGGAGAGTCAGTGTGAGGAGAGGGTCCAGTGTGGTAGGAGGTCAGTGTGGGTGAGGAGAGGTCAGCGTGTGAGGAGGAGAGGTCAGTGTCTGAGTGAGGAGAGGTCAGTTGGTGAGGAGAGGTCAGTGTGAGTGAAGGAGAGGTCAGTGTGGGTGAAGGAGAGGTCAGCCGGGTGGTGAAGTGAGGAGAGGTCATTCTGAAGTGAGGAGAGGTCAGTGTGAGTGAGGAGAGGTCAGTGTCCAGTGAGGAGAGGTCAGTGTGGAGTGAGGAGAGGTCAGTGTGAGTGAGGAGAGGTCAGTGTGAGTGAGGAGGAGGTCAGTGTGAGTGAGGAGAAGGGTCAGTTGTCTGAGTGGAGAGAGGTCAGTTGAGGAGAGGTCAGTGTGGAGGAGAGGTCAACGTGTGAGTGAGGGAGGTCAGTGTGGTGAGGAGAGGTCACGTGTGAGTGGAGGAGAGGTCAGTGTCAGAGTGCAGGAGAAGGCAGTGTAGGTGAGGAGGTTCATGTGGGTGAGGAGAGGTCAGTGTGAGTGAGGGAGAGGTCAGTGTGAGTGAGGAAGAGGTCAGTGGTGAGTGAGGAGAGTCAGTGTGTGAGGAGAGGTCAGCGTGTGAGTGATGAGAGGTCAGGTGTGAGTGCGAGGAGGTCAGTGGTGAGTGAGGAGAGGTCAGTGTCCGAGTGAGGAGAGGTTCAGTGTCCGATGTGGAAGGAGAGGTCAGTGGCCGAAGTGAAGGAGAGGTCAGTGTCCGAGTGAAGGAGAGGTCAGTTGTGGGTGAGGCAGGTTTCAGTGGTGAGAAAGGTCCAGCGTAGGTGAGTGATGAGAGGTCAGTGTGAGTGAGGAGAGGTCAGGCGTGAGTGGAGAGAGTCAGTGTGGTGAGGAGAGGTCAGCGTGTGAGTGAGAGAGGATCAGTGTGAGGTGGAGGAGGTCAGTGGGTGAGTGAGGAGAGGTCAGTGTGAGTGAGGAGAGGTCAGCGTGTGAGTGATGAGAGTCAGTGTTGAGGTGAGGAGGAAAGGTCAGTTGGTGTGAGTGAGGAGAGGTCAGTGTGAGTGAGAGAGAGTCAGTGGGAGTGAGGAGAGGAAGTGTCCGAGTGAGGAGAAGGGTCAGTGTGGAGTGAGAGAGGTCAGTGTGGGTGAGGAGATGGTCAGTGTGAGTGAGGAGAGGTCAGTGTGAGTGAGGAGAGGTCAGTGTGATGAGGAGAGGTCAGTGTGGGTGAGGACAGGTTCAGTGTGAGTTGAGGAGAGGTCAGTGTGGGTGAGGAGAGGTCAGTGTGAGTGAGGAGAAGGGTCAGTGGTGAGTGAGGAGAGGTCAGTGTGAGTGAGGAGAGGTCAGTGTGTGAGTGAGGAGGGTGCAGTGTGTGAGGTGAGGAGGTCAGTGGAGTGAGGAGAGGTCAGTGTGAGTGGGAGAGGTCAGTGGTGTGAGTGAGGAGAGGTCGTGTGAGTGAGGAGAGTCAGTGTGAGTGAGGGAGAGGCTCAGTGTGAGTGAGGAGAGGTCAGTGTGAGTGAGGAGAGGTCAGTGTGAGTGAGGAGAGGTCAGTGTCCGAGTGAGCGAGATGGTCAGTGGTCCGGTGAGGAGGTCAGTGTGTGAGTGAAAGGAGAGGTCAAGTGTCCGAGTGAGGAGAGGTCAGTGTGGAGTGAGGGAGAGGTCATAGTGTCCGATGAGATAGGTCAGCGTGAGTGAGGGAGGTCAGTTGTCCCGAGTGAAGGAGAGGATCAGTGTCTGAGTGAGGAGAGGTCAGTGGTCTGAGTGAGGGAGAGGTCAGTGTGAGTGGAGAGAGGTCAGTGTCCAGTGAGGAGAGGTCAGTGTGAGTGAGGAGAGGTCAGTGTGTGAGTTGAGGCGAGGGTTCAGTGTGTGAGTGAGGGAGGTCAAAGTGTGAGTGAGGAGAGGTCAGTTCTGAGGGGAGAGGTCAGTGGTGAGTGAGGAGAGTCAGTGTCCGAGTGGGAGAGGTCAGTGTGAGTGAGGAGAGGTAGTGTCCGAGTAGGAGAGGTCAGTGTGACGTGAGGAGAGGTCAGTGTGAAGTGAGGAGAGGTCAGTGTGAGTGAGGAAGAGGTCAGTGTGGATGAGGAGAGGTCAGTGTTGTGGAGTGAGGAGAGGTCAGTGTCCGAGTGAGGAGAGGTCAGTGTGAGTGGGAAGGTCAAGCGGAGTGAGGAGAGGTCAGTGTCCGAGGTGGAGGAGAGGTTCAGTGTTCTGAGTGAGGAGAGGCAGTGTCTGAGTGAGGAGAGGTCAGTGTGAGTGAGGAGAAGGTCAGTGGTGAGTAGGAGAGGTCAGTTGTGAGTGAGGAGCAGTCAGTGTGTGAGTGAGGATGAGGTCGTTCCAGTGAGGCAGAGGTCAGTGTGAGTGAGGAGAGGGTCAGCGTGAGTGAGGAAGGTCAAGTGTTCAGTGAGGAGAGGTCAGCTGTCTGAGTGGAGGAGAGGTCATTTTTTGTTGGTGGTCTGATGAGGAGAGGTCAGTGTGCGTGAGGAAGGGTCGTGTCCGAGTGAGGAGCAGGTCAGTGTGAGTGAGAGGAGTAGTGTCAGCAGCTGAGGAGAGGTCAGTGTGTGAGTGAGGAGAGGTCAGTGTGAGTGAGGAGAGGGTCAGTGTGAGTGAGGAGAGGTCCAGTGTCCGAGTTGAGGAGAGGTCCAGTGTGTGAGTGAGAGAGGTCCATGTGAGTGAGGAGAGGTCAGTGTGAGTGAGGAGAGGGCTCAGTGTGAGTGAGGAGAGGTCAGCTGTGAGTTGAGGAGAGGTCAGTGTGTGAGATGAGGAGAGTCAGTGTCTGAGTGAGGAGAGCGTCAGTGTGAGTGAGGAGAAGGTCAGTTGGTCTGAGTGAGGAGAAGGTCATGTGATGAGGAAGGTCACGTGAGTGAGGAGAGGTCAGTGGTCCGAGTGAGGAGAGGTCAGTGTGAGTGAGGAGGTTAGTGTGAGTGAGGAGAGGTCAGTGTGAGTGAGGAGAGTCAGTGTGAGTGAGGGAGGTCCAGTGTGAGTGAGGAGAGGTCAGTGTGTGAGTGAGGAGAGGTCAGTGTCAGGAGGAGAGGTCAGTGTGAGTGAGGAGAGGTCAGTGTCTGAAGTGGGAGAGGTCAGGTGGAGTGGGAGAGGTCAGTGTGTAGTGAGGAGAAGGTCGTGTCCGAGTGAGGGGGTTCAGTGTCTGAGGTGAGAGAGGTCAGTGTGAGTGAGGAGAGGTCAGTGGTGTGAGTGGAGGAGAGGTCAGTGTCCGAGTGAGGTGAGGTCAGTGTGAGTGAGAGAGGTTAAGTGTGAGTGGAGGAGAACGGTCAGTGTGAGTGAGGAGAGGTCAGCGTGAGTGAGGAGAGGTCAGTGTGAATTGGGAGAGGTCAGTGTCAGTGAGGAGGAGGTCAGTGTCTGAGTGAGGAGAGGTCAGTGTGAGTGGAGGAGAGGTCATGTGAGGAGAGAGAAGGTCAGTGTGAGTGAGGAGAGGGGTCAGTGCTGAGTGAGGAGAGGTTCAGTGTGAGGAGGAGGTTAGTGTGAGGTGAGGAGAGGTCAGGTGTGAGTGAAGGAGAGGTCAGTGTGAGTGAGGTGAAGGTTAGTGTGGAGTGAGGAGAGGTCAGCGTGAGTGAAGGAGAGTCGTGTGAGTGGGAGGAGAGTCAGTGTGAGGAGGAGGTAGTGGTGAGTGAGGAGAGGTCAGTTGTGAGTGAGGAGAGTCAGTGTCCCGAGTGAGGAGGTCAGTGTGGGGTGAGGAGAGGTCAGTGTGAGTGGGAAGGTCAGTTCAGAGTGAGGAGAGGTCAGTGTGAGTGAGGAGAGGTCAGTGTGAGGAGAGGTTCAGTGTCAGAGGAGAGAGGGTCAGTGTGAGTGAGGAGAGTCAGTGTGAAGGAGAGGTCCAGTGTCCAGTGAGAGATGGTCAGAGTGAAGTGAGGAGAGTCAGTGTCCTGAGTGAGGAAGGTCCAGTGTGGTGAGGAGAGGTCATGTCTGAGTGAGGAGAAGGTCAGTGTGAGTGAGGAGAGGTCAAGTGTGAGTGAGGAGAGGTCAGTGTCCGAGGTGAGGAAGTCAGTGGTGAGTGAGGAGAGGTCAGTGTGAGAGAGGTCAGTGTGAGTGAGGAGAGGTCAGATGTGAGTGAGGCAGGGTCAGTGTGAGTGAGGAGAGGTCAGTGTGAGGAGAGGTCAGTGTGAGTGAGGAGAGGTCAGTGTCAGAGTGAGGAGAGGTCAGTGTGAGTGAGAAGGTCAGTTGTCTGAGTGAGGAGAGGTCAGTGTCAGAGTGAGGACAGGTCAGTGTGATGAGGAGAGGTCAGTGTGAGTGAGGAGAAGGTCAGTGTTGAGTGAGGAGAGGTCAGTGTCAGCAGGTGAGGCCAGGTCAGTGTGAGTGAGGAGAGGTCAGTGTGATGAGGAGAGGTCAGTGTCAGCAGTGAGGAGAGGTCAGTGGAGTTGAGGAGAGGTCAGTGTGATGAGGAGAGGTCAGTGTCCGAGTGAGGAGAGGTCAGTGGTGAGTAGGAGGAGAGGTTCAGTGTGAGGAGAGGTCAGTGTGAGTGAAGGAGAGGTCAGTGTCAGAGTGAGGAGAGGTCAGTGTGAGTGAGGAGAGGTCAGTGGTGAGTGAGGAGAAGGTCAGTGTGAGGAGAGGTCATTGTGACGTGAGAGAAGGTCAGTGTCAGAGTGAGGAGAGGGGTCAGTGTGAGTGAGGAGAGGTCAGTGTGTGAGTGAAGGAGAGGTCAGTGTGGGTGAGGAAGGTCAGTGTCAGAGTGAGGAGAGGTCAGTTGTGAGTGAGGAGAGGTCAGTGTCAGAGTGAGGAGAGGTCAGTGTGAGTGAGGGAGGTCAGTGTCAGAGTGAGGAAGGTCAGTGTGAGTGAGGAGAGGTCCAGTGTGAGTGAGGAGAGTCAGTGTGAGGAGAGGTCAGTGTGAGTGAGGAGAGGTCAGTGTCAGAGTGAGGAGAGGTCAGGTGTGAGTGAGGAGAGTCAGTGGTGAGAGAGAAGGTCAGTGTGGGTGAGGAGAGGTCAGTGTGAGTGAGGGAGGTCAGTGTCAGAGTAGAGAGGTCAGTGGTGATGAGGAGAGGTCAGTGTGAGGAGAGGTCAGTTGTGAGTGAGGAGAGGTCAGTGTGGGTGAGAGAGGTTCAGCGTGGGTGAGGACAGGTCAGTGGTGGAAGTGAGGAGAGGTCAGTGTGAGTGAGAGAGGTCAGTGTGAGTGAGGAGAGGTCCAGTGTGGTGGAGGAGAGGTCAGGGCCAGGCGCGTGTGGAGTGATGAGAAGGTCAGTGTGATGAGGAGAGGTCAGTGTGGAGTGAGGAGAGGTCAGTGTGAGTGAGGAGAGTCAGTGTGAGTGAGGAGAGGTCAGTGTGGTGAGGAGAGGTCAGTGTGAGTGAGGAGAGGTCAGTGTGAGTGAGGAGAGGTCAGTGTCCGAGTGAGGAGAGGTCAGTGTGAGTGAGGAGAAGGTCAGTAGTAGTGAGGGAGAGGTCAGCGTTGAGTGAGGAGAGGTCAGTGTGAGTGAGGAGGAGGTCAGTGTCAGTGGGAGGAGAGTCAGTGTCTGAGTGAGGGAGAGGTCAGTAGTGAGTGGAAGAGGAGGTCAGTTTGGTGAAAGTGAAGGAGAGTCCGTGTGAGTGAGGAGAGGTCAGTGATCTGGAGTGACGGACAGGTCAGTGTGGAGTGAGGAGAGGTCAAGTTCTGAGTGGGGAGAGGTCAGTGTGAGGAGAGGTCAGTGTGAGTGAGAGGGTCAGTGGTGAGTGAGGAGAGGTCAGTGTGAGTGAGGAGAGGTCAAGTGGTGAGTGGAGAGGTTCGGTGTGGTTGAGGAGAGGTCAGTGTGAGGAGAGGCAGTGTGAGTGAGGAGAGGTCAGTGTGAGTGGAGGGAGGTCCAGTGTGAGTGAGGAGAGGTCAGTGTGAGTAATGAAGGTCAGTGTCCAGTGAGGAGAGGTCAGTGTGAGTGAGGAGAGGTCAGTGTCCGAGTGAGGAGGGGTAGTGTGAGTGAGGAGAGCGTCAGTGGTGAGTGAGGAGAGGTCAGTGTGAGTGAGGAGAGGTCAGTGTGAGTGGAGGAAGAGGTCATGTCCTGAGTGAGGAGAAGGTCAGTGTGTGAGTCGAGGAGAGGTAGTGTGAGTGAGGAGACGGTCAGTGTCTGAGTGAGGAGAGGTCAGTGTGAGTGAGGGAGAGTCAGTGTCTGAGTGAGGAGAGGTCAGTGTATAGGAGAGGTCAGTGTGAGTGAGGAGAGGTCAGTGGTCCGAGTGAGGAGAGGTCGTGTGAGTGAGGCTAGAGAGGTCGTGTGAGTGAGGAGAGGTCAGTGCGTGAGTGAGGAGAGGTCAGTGGAGCCGCGGTGCCTCGTTGTCGAAGGTCATGTGACCCCTTTGGACCTAGCTCCAGTTGGTCAGACTTATGCTTCCGAGATGAGTCCATTAAACACAGCGGGATCATTCCTGCTTCCTGTTTAAAAGGCTTTCAGCATCATGCACGTACGTGCACAGGTCGAGCGTGCACGATATGCAAAGTCGTTTTTCACAATATCGTGTTAGTTTCATTCTGATCTTTGTCATTTCTGATGAAAATAAAGT